>JANIJG010008480.1:53591-70320 GCA_024611175.1 Megaceryle torquata | reverse complement strand
TTTTTTTTTTTTTTTTTTTTTTTTTTTTTTTTTTTTTTTTTTTTTTTTTTTTTTTTTTTTTTTTTTTTTTGTTTTTTGTTTTTTGTTTTTTTTCTAAATAGTTTGCCAGTGACTGGTATAAAGTATTATCAAAATTCCTTCAATGAATAGACAGTGCAACCAAGGAAATGTTTTGTCAGAGGAAGGGAGGAGGGAAGAAAAAAGATAAGTTGCTGTCCTTCAAATCAGATAAGGATGTCTCCTAAGGAAAAAGAAAAACAAACCAACCCAAAAAACCACCTAAATTGTAACAGGAGCAGAAGTATTGTATATTTAATTGCAGCAGCTACTGGTCTTTCATAAAGAGACCCTCTAATCAAGGCCTTTGATTATAAGGGACACAGCTTAGATGATAATCTTATACATTTTGAAAAGAAAAATTCCTCAAGCACGTCTTTTAAGAACACACTAGGTAGTACAAACTACAACTGTGTTGTGAATCAAGTTTACTTTTCAACAAGGATACTTTTTGCTTTGTTTACTTAAAATGTGATATAGTGTCCAGTCTAAGAAAAACGAATTGTTCTAAAGACTGGCACAGGAAAATGCTCAAAAAAATAACATGAAAAGCCATTAGGTTGAACTCAAATGAGACATGCATTAAATGTGTTGCTGAAGTAGACCCACCAAGTTGGGGCCCTTTTCTTTCAGTGGGAAAATTTGCTATATATATAGCAATATATATATATAATATATATATAGCCACAACACAAGGACATATTGCAACTCATAACAGTCAGTAAGAAGTGCATAGTATTCCACCTCACTTTTCTTATTTGTTTTACTTCTTTTTAAACTGAAGATTTCATCCTGCAAAATCTCAAATTCTTCTGTAACTTCACACAGGTAAATGGTGTCATTCTAGCAGTATATGTGTGTATTCATGTGAACAAAATGGGGGAAGTTATTAACTGATGGGTTTCTCACAGTCAGTAAGACCTAGAGCCCATAAGAAATTTGCACAGCTTCTAGCTGCCTACACCTGTGCTAGTGTCCATATGTGTTTCTGTAAAATGTTACAAAACTAAGTTTTCTTTCAAAGAAAACGTAAAATACCTATTTCTAGGTTTGGGTTTGGGGTTTTTTCCCCTGTTTTTGTGATTCTGGGGAATATTTACAAAGAGGCAACACAAAATACATAATTGAAAACAAAACAAAGTTGGAGCCCACAGCTACTCTCCAGGGTCTCTTTAAAAAGTAAGCTATGAAACAAACTCTAAACTGATATCAGTCTAACCATATATGTTTTACATTAAGGAGTGGTTATCAGTCTGTCATCTGTTTTGTGATCCTTATCCATGCCTACAAGTGAAGTCCTCGGTCACATCCACTTCCTGTGCTAACCAGCTTTAACTTGAAGAGTTTGGACTCTCTCCAGATGATGTTTTCATCAGTTTCAACTTTATTTTCTTTAACTCAAATCTGCATGGGTTAAATATATGTAGTTTTGGGATCATCAGTCCAGGCACTGAGTAGTTTATTCTGCCTCCTGATGATCAGGCTCCTATTGCTGGGATGCTTGTGCCCAAGTGCTGTAAGGGGCTTGTATCTAAGTGATGAAAGCAATGTCCTTGAGCCTGAATGAAACCCAGACCTTTGCTGCCAGCTTGGTACAAGGTAAACATTGGAAAACCTGAAGAGTAAAGCGCAAGTGAAGCGTTGCATAGCGTAAGCTGACCTGTGATCGGAGGATGCATTGCTTCCACTCAGGGTTTGGTCCAGGCTGAGTGAGTTCAGTGGGACTCTTTCCAGTAGAAATTAATTCTGGAGTCATTTTAGGAGGTGATGGTGTTACCACAGCTCTGATTCATGAATGAAAACACAGGATGGTTCCCACTGCTTTTACTGCCTTTTTCTGTCTATCTATCAGAGCTCAAAAGAGAATTACATTGACCCTTTAGTTTCACTGAGTTAAACCCAATGCTGGCATTACCTTTACCTTTGCTTGAATGTGCAGTTGTAGTTAGTAAACTCAACAGATCTATTCAGTGTGGGGACTCATTTAAATTGTAACATATCTACTGAGTTTCCTGATAAAAATACATTTTTACTACTGTACTTATCATGACACAACCCAGTCCAGCTAATGGAAAGGGAATGAAACTCTCTTCCATCATCAACAAAAACCTGCTCCAGCTGCCCAATCCTTACTACAGGTGATGAAGTGTGAATCAGACAGAGCGCAGCTCAACTTTCATGTGCAGGATTAGCTGTCAGAGTTGCTGGATAGAAAAATAATCTTTTCACCATTAAAATGAGTAAATTTGATCTGGAGTCAAAAGAGCACACTACAATGCCATTCTTCACAGAGTGGCCTTTTAGTACAGAAGCACACTCAAGCCCATTTCCTAGTTAATGGAAGAGCAATTCTGTTATTCCTTGGATATGTTACAACAGAAACTGGTCTCTTAATACCTTTTTAGCCCAGTTTGTTGATAACTCTAGGACAGTTACACTGACATTTTATTTTTTTCCCCTCTAGTTATCCATGGTAAAAAAATCAAAACAATTTTCTCAACAGAGACTACTACCTGTTGATTTACATTCAGTAAATGTTCACTGCAAATCTAAACTATAAAAATAGGACTTTATATGACTTCAAGTATGGTTTCTCATTGAATTTAAAAAAAAAAGGACAAAATGGAAAGAAGCCTTTTGTAAGAAACATCTGAATATAGTAGGCCAAATCCTGATATCAGCTCTGCAAAAAGATGGCATCAGATTTGCGTCTAGATAAAAAAAGTCAAAAACATTTTTGATTATTAGCACATGAATAATTCTTTTTGCCCTTCTTGGAAGGGTTATATGATAAAAAAAATGCTTGTGGCATCATCACTACTTCCATGCTCCAATTTACGTACATGTCTATGTATCTTACTGGAAAGCACTCAGCACTCAAAGGACTACAATTCAGAAAAGATGTTGAGCAGCTTTTTACTAGAGAAATGTCACATGCCTCTGAAAAAAAAGCATGCCATTAGTGTTAAAGAAGTGGTAATACATAAGCAAACTAGGAAAAAGTATTTCTTAATCTTGCAGGCCAAACATGAAAAAGTCTAAAGCCCTCTCTATAGCATTTTATGTGGTCAAACACTGCACAGAGAAGACAGGGATTCTCCTCATTTTTGGCTCATTTGCCTGAGGCTCTCATTTATTTCAGTTTTTTGTTATTAATAATCTGTAGCTACTGAAACAGAGACCAAACAAGGCTTTTTCCAGGCTGGGTTGTACACCTTTCCAGAAGGGAAGTCTCAATATAAATATTACTTGTTGCTACCCACTTATGGTGTATGCTTGTGACTCACCACACTTTACATAGCTATGACATAAGTGCTTCATGTGATAATATTCTACAGACAGCTAAAAATCAGCTGTTAGGATAAAAAGTTAAGAATCTTTTAGAGTAAAAAACAACAACCCATGTCTGCTAATGAAAGCTGTAGTGAGCCTTTCGCATCGTATTTCCAGGACTTGAGCTAAAACTTTTATTGAGATCCTCTTCCCAGTTCCGTCAGTATGATCTTCTGTTTGAAGTCTCCCTATTCCAGCAGGCTGGGTTTTTGTAGTCCACAGTTCAAGACCTCTATTTTTTTCATCTGCCTAACTGTCCACAAAATGTTGAAGGAAATGAGCCACTAAATACTCACAAAAAAGTAAACTTGCAAATCAGCATGGTAATAATAATCATAATAAAATAAAGTTTTACAGTAAGCTGATATTGAAATTAATAAGATTTCATGAAGACTAGCAGAGACTTTTTGTTGTTACAGATTTTAAGTAGAAGTTGGACAGACATGGGGTGATAGGAGATAATATAAACCCCTTGTGATATACAGGTAATTGACTCCTACTGTAAGATCAACATTAGAGATAGGTCTGCACCCAATCTCTAGACCTTTAACATCCCAGAATTTGTGAAGGTTGGTGGGCAAGTCCTGAATGTGAATCTTTGTCTTTGGCATCCTGTCTGACACTTTCCAGACCTGAATATGCATATGCCATGCCTGTGAGGTTTGGTGCTGTGATTCATTTCATAGAGACACATTCTCTAATTAAAACACTCCATTATAACCTCTTGCAGGATCTGCCTTAATCACAGGAGCAGTTGACTGACACAGAAAATGGGATGTTTTGTTTGGGCTAACTACTGCCATAAGCCTATTATTTATGATACAGTTCACCAGGATATATTCAAACAAGTTAATCACACCAAGTTTGAGTTTTAAAAACCAAATTCCTTCTACAGCTGTAAAATTTGCTCATCTTCCAAACACCAGAGCTTAGTGTGCTCATTGAGTCTACAAGAAATGTATGACTCATACAAGGAAATACTTCTGACCTGATGCATAATAGTTGCAGTAAACTTATTGCAGCCAGGGATAACTGACTTGGTCTGAAATCAGAGAATAAACATTTAATAGGCAACAAGAGTATGCTTTTACTCTTGATTGGCTTAAATTACTGAGATGGACATCTCAGTGGCATCAGCTGGAATTACTGGAGGTGAGCACGAAGGAACATATTCAAAGCTAAATAAAAAATAACACCTAGCCACAAACAAAGAAAAGCATTTTATAGGGCTTTCACAAGAATCAGTTCTACTAATAATTACAGTCACTTTTCTTCGAGGTTCTGAAGATAAATAAAAAAAAATTTGCTAATAAATTGCCTAGATTATGCAAATGTTGGTGGAAAAGAAAATACAGTCACCTAGGGGACTTAGGTAAAGTAGGCAAATCCAAATAGAGGCACATCAGGAGATCCAAATGCAAAGGCAAACATTCAGGGACCAGAAATGGAGGCCATGGTTTTAGAGATAAGGACTGATATACTGGAAAGTGGTAATTCTGAGAAGTTTCTTGGATACTAACACCTGAACAACTGAACCTAAGCTCCCAGCTCAGTCCTGTGGCAGAGAGGGCTAGTGCAATCCTGGGGTGAATAAGCTAATGCACAGTGAGGAGAAGGGTGTTCTTTACCATGATTAGACTTCTTAAATGCAGACGTAAAATCTTTTTGCTAGAAAGACATTGCTATGTAGTCTACAAAATATTGCCTCATGCCTTTAGAGACAATGCATCTGGTGTCCACATTTGTCAAAGGATGTTAAAAAATAAACTGATTATAGAAGGAGAAGTGTGCAAAAATCCATTCAAAACCCAGATAAAATGCTGAGACAGTCTTAATGTTCAGTTTGATTATCTTATCGTTTGATCATAATACTTGAAATAAATTTTTTTGAAACTCAAGATTTTTGATTTGATATAAAAAGGAGATTTAAAAAGGTGATTTAAAAAGTATATCAGACAAAACTAATAATAATAACCCCCCCCCCCCCAAAAAAAAAAAAAGAGAAAACTAAAATAAAATTTAAAACTCACATCTGAAATTCCTCACATCTCATGCAGAAAAAACCCAACAACATAATGGGTTCAGAATAGGGGCTAAGAGGACAAGGTGAGGCAGATGGAGGTGCAGGACTGGGGGGACACCTCAGGGGAGGTTTAGATTGGATATTAGAAAGAAATTCTTCACTGTGAGAGTGGTTGGGCACTGGAACAGGCTGAACAGGGCGGGGCTGGAGTCACCATCCCTGGAGGGGTTTAAAAAATGAGTAGATCATAGAATGTTTTAGGCTGGAAGGGACCTCTAGAGGTCATCTGGTCCAACCTCCCTACACAAGCAGGGACATCTATCAGATGCAGCACTTGAGGCTATGGGTGAGTGGTTAGGGAGATGCTGGGATGAAGGTTGGACTTAATGATCCTTGAAGGTCCTTTCCAACCATCATAATTCTCTTATTCTATGGTGGTGGTACATGGGCTGTGTTGGGTGCACTGGACTCACTGGGGCACCTTCCTGGGAAACCCACGAGCTATTGCACCAGAGTGGCAACACAGAGACCCTGAGCCAACGATATCATTTTTAAATTGCTATTTGGGACAACTGCAAGTACAGTCTGACAGAAATATATAGTGCCCACTATCTCTCTTTTCCTCATAAAAATCAGCATTACCCGGGGTATTTTTAGTTTGCCTTTTTTGCTTTGGCACAGTTGGGTTTTTTGGGGGGCAGTTTTATTCCTCGCCCCAAAGAAATAATTATGAAATCGTCTTCTTTTGTTGCTCGATGTGAATTAAGCCTTGAGATAAAGTGCCTCTATGTAAAATTAGAGCTATGTTGCACAGAAAACGCTTCTTTCCTTTGAGTGAATAAGTACAAGGAGCCTTCACACTCCACACTGTTGAAAAACATTAAGGACGCAGTGCTTCTATCATTTACGCTGACACAAAGGTGTTCTGCCAGAGGAATGTGTCATTCTGAAGGGGCACTAAATTGCCTGAAAATTCACTATATTACAGCAATATCCTAATGGATGCCACAGGATCACATGAGTGGGCTGTATTTCACTTCTTGAGGTTTCTGGCCATGACTACACCTTTCAGGAGTATCCTTCCTACTGAATGCTGATCATTAACACATCATTTACTTGGTAATTTACTACTCCTTGACCATACAAAGCCACCTACTCTGAGCAACCTGAAGCTAATCTCGCTGGCTTCTACTGGCAAGACTATCTCTCCCACAACCCAGATGTCTCTTAGTATCTAAGAACGATCTACTAATGGTTTTATGGGGTTAATTAACTGTTTCTTTTTAGAGATAATAGAATTTGCAATGAGGAACATCAGCATTATCTTTAGTGCTACCTCTGCAAATGGAGAATACAGGATAATTGGTACTGCCATGGATTGCCCATTATGCACAAAATTAAGGCAGGGAATTTACACATAGTGATTAGCATTGGTATTTTATTACCTTCAATTCTTATAATAGATTCAGACACTAGATGTGCAAACCCCTTGTTTTCTGTCTCTTTCTAAAATCTATATATTCTGCTAGAATGCCCCCGTCTTTATTCCTCTAGGGTTTGGGCTTTTTTATTCCCTACAAGGAGCCCACATCTCTCCAGAACCTGGTGAAAGCATTTAAATGCACTCTGCATCACATCCTAAACACTAAAGGAATGCTCATTAGGGTATTAAGTGATGCTCTGTCAATTTAGGAGAGTCAAAAAAGTTATGAAATGTCTCACTTCAGTTAAGATATAACCCTAGTAAGGGACCATAATGGTCCAGCCTTAAGATGTTGACAAGCAAGTCAGAACACAGTGAAGGAAACACAGCTGAGAGGAAACTAGAAATGAAGTAGTTTTCTTGCTAAGTGCTGGTAATAAGTGCATGAGCATCTGTATTTTACTGGTGGGAACTTGGCACTGGGAGAGCAGGTCCTTGTGTCCTTCTGAAGGCCCCGTGCTCTGGGGCCAACCTGAGGTTCCTCACGGAACTAAAACCTTGGGTTTTGCTCAGCAGATCCTGAGAACAGAAACCTTCGCTAAAAAGAAAAATAACAATAGCTCTACTCTAACAAAAGAAAGACACCCTCCAATTTTAAGACAGGCAGAGAACGTTTGTGAAAGAATGAGTCACACAGGCACAAATTTCAATGCTTTCCAGGAAAGAAACCACAGCAACACGGCACGCTCTGGTGTAAAATGTCCTCGGGCCAAAACGTCCCTCCTCCTGCTCAGCCTGGCCCCACTGTGTGGAACCCAGTGCTCTCCATGCCCAGGATCCCTGCACTCCCCAGCCAAGACCTCACTCAAGGGTCCCTTGGGCTTTCCAAAAGGCCGTCCCAAGCCTTGGGGTGGATGGGGGGAGATGGGAAGCCGGTTGTGACGTCCCCCCAGGATGGTGCCAGCGCTGCCTTTGCCCGTGGTCCCTGAGGGAGCAGAGCCTTGGCCAGTGATCGTGAGAAAACAGCTTTGTTTCCACAAGGCTCATCTTCCCCTGCCAAACGCCATCACTTTACATCAAACCCAATAAAAAGTAACCTAAAGATGCTGCTTGCTCCAGGAATGCATCTAGCTTGATGGACTTCTTTTTCCATAAAAAAGCAATAAACATGAAACTTGAATGTGATCTTCCCCCCTCTGAAAGCTGACTTTTCACACTTGGTCTAATAGAAAGGAGTTTTCCATCACTATCCATTACTGCAGCAGAAGCCTTGCCATGGGCATGGCAACCTGCAGCCCTAAGTCACGAGTACTGACAGGTCCTGCACAGCTAATGCTCCTTCTGAGTTGATGTTGCTGGTCAGACTGCAACACTGGACCATCTTAAATTCACGTATTGTCCCAGTCCAAGAATTTCCCTTTGTTTCTGGGGCTCAGAGAGGCTCTTTGGATAACAAGTGAAATAAACAGGGGTGAAAATTCCTCCATTTGGACACTACACGGGAGCAGAGGTAAAGCCCACCACAAAAACCTCACATTATTGTTATGCTCACTCAGTGCAATGAGAAAAGAAAGGCAAGTAAGAAAATCTTGCACATAGTATTAAAGAAGCAACATAATTATTTTCCAGGGGATATATTGCTTTGCATTGTTTTTTGGTCATGGTGCAGCATCATAACCAGACCTGGAACAGCACCAGGCAGCTCTCCTGCTCAGAGCACAGGGAGGCAGTGATAGAGCATGGTCCCTGCTGTCCTCCCTGCCCTACTTTAGCTGAACACCCTTCTTTCCCCCACCTATAAAGCATTTTATGCAAGGCCATTACCATTCTGGTGTTGTCAAACCCAGCAGTAGTTTGGAGGAGGTTTTCTTTTTAACCAAAGTGGCTGCAGCTCTTCCGGCTACCCAGATGATGCAGGTGTTGTCTTTTCTCCTCCTCCCTCCCTTCAGTTACTCATGAATACACTTAGCAGACGATATCAGTAAGCACCTATGAAAGATGTCCTCCTCCTATTTTCAGCATTATCTGGAATTTAAGAGACAAATATTCCAGTGTGATGGTGCAAACCAATCTAAACTACCAACTCCAGCAGTTAACACGGACCCTGCGAAGGGAGATGCACCTCCCAGGTGACTTCTTGGCCTCAGCTCTCCATCTTTTTTAATCAACAGAAGTGTTCCCAGTAATTTCAGAGGCATGGCCCATGTCGACACCGAGACTCTTTAGCTAATGGCTTTCACCACGCACGGGCGGTGTCAAGGAGGTTTGCGCAGCCATTTGTCACTGCCTCGTAAAACAGCGGAACACGATAAAACACACAACATCTGCTCTGCCTCACGCCGGCCTTTCCCTTGTGACAAGACAAGGTTCTTTCTGGCACTAAGATTCTCACTGCACACGTGGTGGTGGTTCCAGAGAAGATTTAAAATATGCCCTGGAAGTCTTTGCGTTCCGAGCATCCAAAAGAGGACTGGAACCATCTCTGCTATTGAGCCAGATGTGCACAAAAAGGGCATTAATAAAACAGAGAAGACAAATGAGACCTCTGGAAGTAAAACCCCTGAGCAGATGCCACCACCAGCTCCTCCCATTGTCCTCCCAAAGACTGAAGGAGTGCAAGTGGGTGCGGGGCCGACAGATGGAAGATTTCTTCGGAGTGAGTTCTGTTCGCTATCACAACATTCTGGAGAAGTATTATAAACAGTTTCCAAGAAAAACTGAGTCACATACACGCAATTTGTCGTACTCCTCTCTTCATTTACAGCTTTATATATTCTTCTCATCTTTATTCCCCAAGCAAAGATGGCAATGAAGGTACAAAATAACATTGAGTGCATTGTAAATAAAACCAAAGGGTCCCCAATTAAATTTCAGTGGTATACAATTTAATCTCCCCCCCGCCCAAAAAAAAAACCAAACCACAAAAGCTTTTAAAATCATGCTTCTGCAGCTCAGGACATCAACAAATTCTCTAATTACTTTACTGTATCGTTATTTTATGAAGAAAGTCTCCATCCTACACCTTCTATGACTGGCTAATTAACTTGTTTTTTACAAGTGAGGTGCACAGGAACCACAGCCACATTTCCCATACAACCAGCCATGGCTGCCAGAACAGGACAAGAGACTTCAAAGGGAACAGGAGGTGCAAGGATCAACCTCCAGCCACATCAAATCCCGTCTGGAGCATTGCACCAGGATAGCAGGATCTCACAGCCTGTACAGATGGAGAGATCCCACCTTTGCATGGATCTCCACAGCTCCTGGAGAGCTGGTATGCGGGACCTGGGTCATCCCTGATCCCAGCTTACAACACAGGTTGTGTCTGTGTCTGGGCAGGGATGAGGAAAGTGCTGTCACAGGAGCAGGTACAAGCTGCTTTCCAGTCCTTTGGGCTCATCCTTGGTCCTGAGACCATCCCAAAACTCCAAATGCAGGTCTCAAGACAGAATGACAGAAAGTCTTTGGTTGGTAGAGACCCTCAAGATCACCTAGTCCAACCTTCAACCCAACACTGCAAGCTCAGCACTAAACCATGTCCCTGAGCACCAGGTCTACACACCATTTAAAAGCCTCCAGGGACGGCGACTCCACCACTGCCCTGGGCAGCCCATTCCATCATTTGGCAACCCTTTTGGTGAAGAAATGTTTCCTAATACCCAGCCTAAACCTCCCCTGGTGCAGCTTGCAGTCATTCCCTCGTTTCTAGACACAGTGTAGGAAGGAGGACAATTTGATGGCGTTTCAGATAAGTTTAAGCTTCTGGAAAACTACATTATAAACTCATCAAACCACACCACGCGTATCTCCAGATAGCAGCAAGCCTCTGTGGCTGCTTTCACTGATCCCAGCCTGACAGCCGATCACTTCAAGAGGAGAATCCATTTCAATCCATTTTAAAGGTTTTTCAGATCATCCACTTCTCGCTTTGCTCCAGACAAATCCAATTAACAGGACTGGTGGGAAACTTGGTACTCTGGGGAGTCTATTTCCTTACTGGTAAATACAGGTCACTGCACATAAATAAATTCATCCACCTTTTTGATTTTTCCAACTAATAATTAATCACCATTTTCTTTGCTCTCCCACTGCAAACTGTGAATTTTCAGAAGACTGCCCCAGGCTTTTCACTCCTCTCATTTGCCCTGGTAAGGCTGTTACGGCACAGTCTCCATCCAGCCATCAATCCCCTCTCTCAGGGTCTTTTTTCACCTCTTAGTTGGTTTTGCCCATTATGAGGACACGACATCAAGCCTGTGGACTTTCCTGGAGCTATCTGCTTTTGCCAGCCTCGACTTTTTGATCCTTGGTTATTTCCCTTCTTTAGGCACCTGCTAATTTTCCCAAACTCTTTTATGTTTTTAATCATATACCAAAAGCCTCCTCTGATGACCTCCTATTCTTGAAAGATGTGCTCCTTTTCCCATCACTCAATTAACTCGCTAGTGATAACTGCCTATTGGATGAATTTCTGTACCCTCCTTTGAGTCTGCCTAACGACCGCAGTTACAATTGGCCTTAATTAATACAGTTGGCATTATTAACTTACTAAAAAGTGTTGCAACTTTCTTAAGTTTGAATTCCATAATAGCAGCATTACTACATCCTTCACACAATTCTGATGCAATAGCTGTCGGTCCGTTTACGTAATCGTTACTTTCAAACGGAAGCCTAGGGAAATATGCACAAACTTAAGTGTGTCATTGCAAATCTTTCCAGAAAATTCTTCCATTGGATCCTTATAAATCCTCATCCATGCTCCCACTTGCCACAGGCTCATTTGGGGTTTGTGCTAATTCACAGGAGAGTCCTGTAATCCCTTGTCATAAATATGAAGGATTTCACCCAGTCTATTAACAAGTAGAATTATAGATTGCCAGGGAGTAAATCATCCACCCTTTTCTCGTCATACCAACAATGGGTTGAGAAAAATTACTCATTCATTTTTATAATCCTTTAATACTTGCAGATGTTCCTTTGAAAATTGATTTAAATTGATGAATCATAGGGCAAGATTGGTGTAAATTTTTCAAGCTGAAGACACTGCCTTCAATAGAGCAATCACAGTACACAACACCCCGATACCTGCCAGAACTCAGCGCTTTTCAGTGCTTAACACACTTAAAACTCTGGAGTCAGCTCCTAAGGCTGGAAGATCAAATGGGTTTTAATTAGATGAAGCCCAGCACGTTCTGATCCCTTTCCCCCCCTCCCCCCACTTCTCAGATAGAAAGGCAAGATAGAGAGGAAGCAATTCCCCTTCTTAGACCTTAGTGACCGACTCATTTAGCAACCTGCTCTCAGATGGCACAAACAAAACCAGAGCCCTCGCCTTGCGTCCATGCTCCCAGCAATGCCTCGTTTATTGACACGGGCACCGTGTGACCCCACGGCCGCATCAGAGAGCTTGGCAGGTGGAGTTGACCCCTGGGCTGGCCTCAAAAGACACCATGCACCTATTCAACACCCATGAGCACCTACTACAAAAGTCCCCCAGCGGGGAAGTCACAGGACAGCAGGTAACCACACGCAGGGTGACAGCACATAACCAACCCTGCCCAACACAGGGTCAGCAGGGAGAGCCACAGAGCTCAGATTCAGGCTTACACCAGAATTACACATCTGAAAAGATTCGGCAGCAGCCACAGAAGGAAGAGCTTTCCAACTCTTTACATAGTCTGTTCTGTAAGAATAGCCACCAGATCATTTAACCTACTTTGGGTTATTGCTGGGCAGCTGCTTCAAGAGATGTATTTGCCCCCTATAATTCATACACAGATAAACTAAACTAAACCCTCAACTTGATCATAATTACTCTTTTCCTTGCTTTCTGACAACAGAAGGTCTAAATTTCAGAAGTGATGATGCAAAGCTACCAGCTAAGCCTGAAAATAAATAAATCTTTCTTGTACAGATCTAGAAGAATGTCAAAAATAATTTCCTTGTCTGTACCACATGAAATTACTACCCTCTACTGATGAGAGTGGACTTGTAATAGTGAAAGCCAGCAGAAAAAACCACAAACATTTACATATATCCATAAAAATGCTTTTAAAATGCCTCCATTTGGCCAAGTTTTAAAATTTAGCTTGGTTATATAGATGTGGCATGACTAGAGCATATGACTGCCACGTAGTGGCAAGGATGTCATTTGTGTCCCTGAGGAGAGGCTAACCAGTAGCAAAGGAAGACAAACACAGCCCCCTACAAGCATAAAAGCCAAATAAAGTGTGGGTTTTGGTGCCACTGGAGGTAGGACACTTATCTCCTATGAGTTTTATTGTTAAATTTGACCCCTGTACACGGAGGATTCACCTCCAAGGAAGCCTGACAATACAGCCCTGTACCACACCAGCACCCGAATGCTTTTGGGCTGAATGTCCAACCACTCCTGGACCTGCAGTCAAGGTAAATAAATAAAACCAGCAGAAATTCTGCCCTTCTTCTGAGGTGACCCCAGGATGCTGTTGCTCCTGCGAGGGAGATGGTTCCTTCCATTACCAGCAACAGCATGATACTAAGTAATTGTTTTCTAATGCAATTTGACCAGAGAAAATAGGAGCTTCTGTCTGGGTAAACAGCAGCCACCGGTTGCAAACAATTATTTAGAAATAGAATTTGAGGATCCTTTCAGAGGAACAATTTAAACTGGTCGGAAGACTGTGGGAGAGATTGTGTTGCTCCAGTAGAAGCATTGTGGTCGCATTCAGAAAACTTCTCCTAAAGGGAATGAGATTTCCACCAGAGTGCTACAGCTTAGAAAGGAGCTCAGGAGGAAGCGATCAGTGCTTTGCCTGTATGATATAATTACCACTGAATTATATTCCAAAATAAGGCAGCTTTCATACATTTAATTTCATTTAATTTCATTCAATGGAAACCATTCCTGTTCTTGTTTCAAATATATATTCACCTTGCTTTCATTAATAACACACAGAAAGTTGCTTGAGGGGGGAAAAAGAAAGGAGATAGATTTATTATTATTATTATTACTTGCAAAGGAAGAAGGCAAGTTTATGACTTCCACCCTCACCCATGGTTTAGTCTTCTTCAGATCCTGGGACCTTGACCAAAAAGAAGCATGATGGAAACAACTTCCAAGAGAAGAAGGAACACCCCCTTGTCTATGTTTACCTTTAAGTAATTTCTGTGTTTGAACATAAATCAGCTGCTGAAACCCAAGGCGACAGATGGCGGGGGGAATGTTCTGACTTGGGAGAGCAGAATGGTCAACTGCCTGCGACTAACAGCAATTTATTGCTCCCTCAGCTCTAAGTCGCTTCTGGATAAGGACTAAGGTCATATCAGAGCATTTGTTTCAAGAAAGAGAAGTTCAGGCTGTGGTGGCATCAGATCTTTGGCAGCAATGCACATTTAGCCGGTGCCTGCCCTCCACTGCCCTTGCAATTTGTCTGACACAAGTGCTTTAAAGGAATCATCCATGGGCCTCATCACCACACTGATCCTGCCTGAAAAACAAGCCCCAGCTCCTTGAAATTAAAGAGAAACAAAGAGGTTGGAAAAGATTTTAAGCCCATAGAGAAAGCCAGAGTGGCTCTTCAGATGCAGAAGGCACCAGTTTTGGGGCAGGCTCATCTACAGCATCTCCACAGACGCCCTCCAGCCCTATGTAGGGACACAAATGGACATCCCACCACACCCTGGCAGCAGGTGCCTGACCAGTCTGGCCCATTCCTACCCTGGAGGCTACCCCAAGAGCAAGATGTCTGACTTTCTGCTTCCACAGAAACAACATTACTGCTGAATTTTAGCTGTACTTGTCACAGAATGGTAGGGATTGGAAGTGACCTCGAAAGATCATCGAGTCCAACCCCCCTGCCAGAGCAGGGTCACCTAGATCAAGTCACACAGGACCTCAACCAGGTGGGTTCTGAAAGCCTCCAGAGGAGGAGACCCCACAACCTCCCTGGGCAGCCAGTTCCAGCGCTCTGTCACCCTCACCATGAAGAAATTTTTTCTCATATTCTTATGGAACCTCCTATGTTCCAGCTTGCATCCATTGCCCCTTGTCCTCTCACTGGCTGAGACCGAGAAGAACCTGGCTCACATGCTCCTGACACTCACCCTTTACATATTTATAAACGTTAATGTCCTGCCAAGGAAAGCCTTCTGGGCTGGGTAAGTGCATGTCTGATACCTGTTCTGCACTCATTGCTTCTGTTGAGGGGGTTAGAAAACTAGATGATGACAACACCTTCCATGTAAGCGCGTGCTGCAGCTCCCCAACAAGGGCAGCTCTGTCAAAGCAATGAGTGATTACTGTGTTCAGTTGTTCTCTTTCCCAGCAATTGTGTTTTTAATAAGTAAAAAGTTCCTAGGGGACTATTTTTTTCTTCTCCCTGCAGAGCGTGGGCTATTGTGTTGGAGTATCAGTAACAGAAAAGCTTCTCATCCATCTGAGAAGGACAAGATGACAAGGAGGGCTCATTCAACAATGTAATTTTAACAAATAGATACAGGGAGATTAAATCTGGACCAACACCAAACTCGAGTGAAAGGTGGTTGTTCCTGGGGGAGAAGGAAGAACAAGGGTTTGAACAAGAGAAGCAGCACCAAAATCCACTTGTTTTCCTTGGGGTCCCCCCACTCTTCCCTTCCCCATCTGTGCATAGGACAGCAAGAACAAGCTGCACCTTCCTCTTCCCAAAGAGCAGGTGAATTTCAGGATTTATTAGATCCCAGGCAGTCCCTATAGCTTCCCCCTCCATACATTCTTTTCATCAACAACATGACCACTGCTGAGTTGGTAAACAAGGAGGGCATCATTCAGACACCACTGGGAAAACCTGGTCTCCCCAAACACACCGGGTTCATTTTTTATATGCATAAAAAGCAAGAAAGAGGCTTTCTGAAAAAATTAGGTCATTTCAAACAAAAAGGACAAGTTGAAACTGGCATACAAGGGGATTTATAATTCATATTAATACTTCCAAAATTTTTATTCCAGATGTTTCTTGAATAGTCAAACCACTGGCACTAAGTTCTCAGTAAACAACAGCTGGCTGTGCTTCAGGTTCATGTTATGTCAGATGTCTTCAGCACAGGATCCTGTGCACCCAAGCAAAGACCTTCTCCACCACACACCTGTCTGCGAAGGGGGCAGCTGCTCCTTCCAGACCCCAAACACACCCCCGTCCCCTCACGGTGTCCCAGGGGGACAGTGACACCCTCTGCTAACACCTCCAGGTGTGGACCCCAGTGATTTTCTAGACAAAACCCTGCAAAACCCTGGGAGCCCTTGAGGTGCAGAAATTAACCCAGGGCTCTTTCCCCAAGTGTACAAAACACTTCTATGAAGCTATGCACTTCAAAACAAAGTTCCAGCTCCTATTAAATTAATATACAGCCTATAATTACCATCAGCAATAGCCAAGTTCTGCAAGAAAATCTCTTCTATTTTTATTTTTTAATTCTGCTGAAGACCAATTCATTATCAGATGGACATGAGCAGTGAAATTCCAATTAAATAGGCAATAATTTTTTTTTCTTTTTTATTTTTTAAACCATAATTTAGTAAAGGGAGATGTCACGAGCCTGGACAGCCAGAGTAAGCTGCATTTCAAGGTGGGGGGTCTCTACCAGTCTTAGGAAATGACATTACTAAATCAACCTCTCCTGTGAGAGCAACCTGAGAGAGATGGGGGTGTTCAGCCTGGAGAAGAGAAGGCTCTGGGGAGACCTTCTGAGGGCCTTTCAGGATTTCAAGGGGCCTGGCAGAAAGATGGGGACAGACTTTGGAGCAGGGCCTGCTGGGACAGGACAAGGGGGGATGGTTTCAACTCAAAGAGGGAGATACAGACTGGAGAGGAGGAGAAATTGTTGGTGCTGAGGGTGGTGAGAGCCTGGCCCAGGCTGCCCAGAGAGGTGGTGGC
>JANIJG010008480.1:34922-53491 GCA_024611175.1 Megaceryle torquata | reverse complement strand
GCTGCCCCATCCCTGGCACCATCCCAGGGGAGGTTGGCCGGGGCTCTGAGCACCCTGCTCTGGTTGCAGATGGCCCTTCCAACCCCAAACGTTCTGTGGTCCCATATGATTCTAAATGTAGTGAGAACCTGGTCTATTCTCACTGACATCAGTAAACAAGTAAAAATCTCACAGTCTTCAAGGGTGTGCCTTGAAGACCTGAAGGCTGAGAACTAGTGAGGCAAGGCCTCCTCTGCTCCTGTCTGTTCCTGTTTCTCTGCTCACATGGCAAGTCTTACGGGAAGATTTTTTACATCACAGTAGCAGACACTTCAAAGGATGAACTTTCTAACAGCAGCTTCATAAGCCACATCTCCTGCCACACAGTTAGGCCTTGCCTAACCCTCTTGCTGATTGTGGGCTTCTTAACCCAAGAGCGAGTGCAAGGACTGAGAAAGAAGGAATGATGAGGAAAAAGAAATTAAGGAGCACACAGATAGCTTAAGAAACCAAGTATCCACCTGACCAGCCATGGAACACTTTGTTGTTTTGGTCTTTCACAGCCTCGTACTCCAGGTGCCCAGCACAGGCTCCCTGTTAGTCCCCACTAGCACAGTTTGGACACCTTGAGCAGTAAGCTCACTACAGTCTGGAAGAGTACATAGTTCATGGTGACGATGGGTTTATTGTGAGGCAAAACACTGCTATGAGACAAAGCACACGTATAAAAAAATATAGGACACCAACCCAACTGGAACATTACAGTACTTGACATGAAAGCCACTGACAGCTTTAGCAGAAGGTTTTATTGCATATCCCAGAATATCTCCTCCCCTAAATGTGGCTTGGAGAGCAATTCTTCTTTTTTTTTTTTTGATTGCCTAATACAGTGGGAGTTCCAGCAGTCCTGCCTCTCTGCTGCTCCAAGAGATGTGTGGCCCTCACGCCAGGTCACTAGGCTGACTTCCATCAGCTCTCCACGCCAGCCCACAGACTGCAGAGTGCCACGTCTGACCCCGAAACCAATCACAGTGGCCTCACCACATATTTAGCTGAAGCTCTTTGGTGAAAGACCCTGGAAAACTATCAGAGGAATAAACAGCAGCTCCATCACCATAACAGCAAAAATGTTTCCAGCAGAGTTCTTCAGCTTGGCCCACCCTGGGAGCACCTGGGGCAGCTTTGCAGACCTTGAAGGCATTGTCAGAGCTAAAAGCTGCCCAGAACGTGCCCCTTTGTCAGTAATGCTGTACCAAGTGCAGCCAATGCTCCAGATTATCTTTCTTCCCCAGAATATCTTGCTCACCAACCTGCATGTAGGGCAAATGCTCTGACATTCTGAAAGAAACAAGAGAGATTTCAAACCCCAGGAACAACACAGAGCTGCCTCAGCAAACACTTTAATGGAAGAGTTCAAAGGAGAAATACTTCATGAAATCTAAAGCGCTCTGCATATTAATCCACTGAGGGAACAACAAGCACTGAAAATAAATGGAAGTGACACGTGGACTTGTGACATGCATGAGATCAGGACAGATTACACAACAGCTACTGTCAGCTCTCCTGGAGAATCAAGGCTCATGTCCTGCAACCTTCAATGTCTGGCTGCAGCGGACACATAATTGCCTGACAGCAAGAGCCAACCCAAGCATTAGTCCTTTCTGTTACCGAAGAAATCAGCCAGCCCTCCTGAATATCAATAATTGGCAACAACTAAATTAGTAATGTGCCCTAATATTTCAATAGCTCCGAGCCAACTTCTAAGCAAAAAAGCCAGCCAACACTCCCCAGTGCTCTTTATTTTCTAGTCTTTGGTTTCACATAGAAATAAGAGATGTTCCAGAGTATACAATGTTGGAGTCAATTAGAGTATAGCGTAAATAGGTCATTTTGGAAAGAGAGAAGTCACTTTTTTGTAACATTACTCTAAATCAATAAAGTTCTTTGCAAAAATTATCTTTCAAAAGCGGATGGTCTAAATTACATCTAATCTGAGATCCTAAGAAGGCAATATAGGAGTATTTTGTGCGTTCAATACCACGACTCTTAGTGTAACTCCAGCACGATATAGAAATAATTAGAAAGTTCCCGACTACAATTAAAACTGCTTGGCTAAAATCCTTCTCACAAAGACCACCTGACAGTGTTGCAGCTGAAAGATGATTCTGAAATCGCTCCACATGATAAAAGTGTTCCCAGGATCCAAAACCAGCTGGTAAGGCCCAACAACTAGTTGTTGGCTGCCCACAATGAAGAGACAATAATTCTCCTTTTGAAGAATGAGATTTATTCAGTGATGCTGATTTGAGACAAAGTAGTAAAAGGCATAAAAAGGAGGAGGAACAAAAAGAGGGGCTCTAGTGCCAGACTGCATCTCTCTGGCTAGAGCAGCTAATATTTAAAAATGCTCTTCCTGCCAAGGCAGCGCTTTGGTTTTGGGTGACGTACAAAGGTGAGCAATAACACAGTTTAGATCTACTAGTCATTTCAGCAGAGGGATCTCAAAGCACTTTGCCAACACTAAGCAGCTACAATGCAAGATACAAGACAATTCACATGTAGCTTCCCTGAAATTTAAAAAAAAATAGCTACATTTTTGTTTAGTTATCTCCACACTCAAGTTGATGAGAGAACAATTTCCAACACCCACCCTACACACACACATAGAAAAATAGATGATTCGGATAGAAAGTTCTGCAGAAGATAAACTCCTTGATGCTGAGGGTCAGCAGGAGACACTCCAGTAAATACATCTGTTCTTCAGAGAGCAGCCAAGGAGTCTTGAATGACTACTCTGATCATACAAAAGGTAACAGCAGAAACTTGGGAGTCTAAGACACTTTCTCACTCTATTGTTTTGCTTTTGATTTAAATGGGGGGGGGGAACCAACCTACAATTGTTAGCATTTAAATACTCCATTCAAAGCTGGAGCAGCTTAACAGAGACGACAAAAATAACAAAAGCTGCATCACTCCAGAGCCACCCTCTTCTACCCCAGAGCATGTAAATGGTACCGGATTTGAACTCAAACACGCTGTGAACAGAGCCAGGCCCACACCTTCAGCATCCCAAAATACATCATTACATGGGTTGTGCTTTGTTAAAGTACACAGAATTACTTAGCTTAAATCAAGGAGTTTTAGAACAAAGATCATCCAGGCAGCTGGTTGAGCTGCCAGCCAGGCTTGCAAAAAGGCAGAAACCCTACACAGGCATTGTCTGCCAATTGAGGGAATGAAAATCTGATCCACAAAAGGTGAGTGAGAAGAATCTGTTCAACCTCTTGGTGCTGGCTATCTGTCTGTACAACTTGTTGGGCATCCAGATTACAAAGAATGATGTATTGGATGAATCTATGACTGTTGCCTCAAGCATCTGACAGCTGGGAAAAAAATTATGTGACAGTTTATCATCAGTATGGATGTCTACAGAGCAAGAAATACAGGATGGCCAAAAAGATAATCTCCAATTCATCAGCCAGCATTTCAAGAACCAGAGCAGCCAGGAATACAATGATTTTTGATGTTCATTGACTCTCATGCAGCTTTTCAGTTAGAAGGAAGAATGGATTCTTATTCTTTTGGATTTCTGGATCAGAAACATCTTCACTTACAAATTTTCCCTTTAAGAACTGCATCTTTTGCTTTGTCTTCTGCTTCACCTGACTTTCCCCTGATTTTGAGGTATAAAAGATTATTCTACACACACACACACACCTGCCCTGTAAAAAACTATTGGCAAAAATATTTGACCAGAGAGCTTGTCTGCTTTTCTTTGCAGAAGTTGTGACAAGACAAGGGGGGATGGTTTTAAGATAAAGGTGGGATATTTAAACTGGAGAGAAGAAAGAAAGAAGTTGTTGACTCTGAGGGTGGTGAGAGCCTGGCCCAGGCTGCCCAGAGAGGTGGTGGCTGCCCCAGCCCTGGCACCATTGCAGGGGAGGTTGGCCGGGGCTCTGAGCACCCTGCTCTGGCTGCAGATGGCCCTGCTCCCTGCAGGGGGGTTGCAGTAGATAGCCTTGAAAGGTCCCTTCCCACCCAAATCATTCTGTGATTATATAATTCTAAGTTTCTGTGAGCATCTACCTGACTTGGGGCTGCTTGTGCTGAACTGGTTTTTGCTATGGCCACCTCCTGCCAGAGGAGACTCCCAACAGCTCTTTGGCTGCAGGACCAACCAAAAAGACTGTCACAACTTTATTTCTGACACCTCAGAGAGCATATTTCTATTGTTGTCCGCAAAACTTTAAGGTGGTATACATCCAACATAGTTGTGATAACCTAAATGAATGCCCCAGGTAGAGATGTCCCTACTTATGTAAGGAGGTTGGACCAGATGACCTCTAGAGGTGCCTTCCAGCCTAAAACGTTCTGAGTTTGTGACCCACAGCAATAGCTCTCTCACAATGTTAGCTAACAGTTCCCACCCAAAAATGGCTGAAGTGGCTTCCTCTCTGGTACAGGACACACAGCAAAGCCATCAGGCAAAATACCAAGTAAGAAAGTCACTAAGTTAGTAATGACCTGACTGATCAACACTTGTGTGTAACTGAAGCCCAGCTGATAAGGACCAGGGATGAGCTGATAACACGCACAGTCTTGTATGCTCAGAAGCATAAGGGCTATGCAAGTCCTTACTCCCAAGGTGCTAAGATCTAGCAAAAAATGATACTGTAGATGGGAAAAAGGAGTCTCAATCTCAGAGCCTGCCAGCTCAAAGACCCGTGATGACAGAACATCCAAAGCATGGCCATATTAACCTGCCTGTGGGGGTGGCACCACGTACTGAAGTCAGGCATTAAAATGGGGAAGATGATTTACCTTTGTTCATTTGCAACTCTTGACCTAAAATGTGTCCCAGTCCAGAACTTTTCAACGTCCTTGAACTTAGTTAATATGCTCTAAAACCTACATTAAATTCTGAAAATTATAAATAGTACGTTCCTGATAATTCCTGCTTTGACTTTAGCCAGCTTCTCTAGAAAAAAAACCCGAACAAAACCAAACAAACAAAAAAACCACACAAAAACCCCAACGACAACAAAAAGCCAAACAAACAAACAAAAAAAACCCATAAAACAAACAAAAAACCACCAACCAACAAAAACGACAAAACCAAACAACACAACCCCCCACCCAAGAAACTGAGATTTTTCTACTGAAAACATGGAATGGAGATGAGCTTGGTTGGGAAAAGAAATCTTCAAAGAAAGCAGCCCAATAAAATGGGCTTTGATGAATTTCTGTAAAAAAAAAAAAAAAAAAAAGATAGTTTAGCCACTTCTTTTATTTCCCCCCCTGCTGATCCCAGAGATAATTTACATTAGACTTCACAGTTTTCTTGACCTGACAGTAAAATTTTTTCCCACAGTCTTTTTTTTTTCTGCTAATGACCATAAAAATGATATCTTTTGCAAGAAGTCTGACTATACAGCATTATACGATGCATGACAGCACTATCTGGAGTTTATGTCTTCAGGTAGCAGGTTAAATGATTGCATGAAGCTTTACAACACCGAGACTGACAAATGTCAGCAACCAGATAATGCAGCTTTCCCTTCTCTCACAGGCTGACCTGTCTCCTGACACTGACGCCAAGATGTAATTCAGCAAGAAGAGAACACAGCCACTGACTGGATCTTGTCCAGAAACATTCAAACCAGACCAAAATTGAAATATTATCACCAAAGTTCGATGATCTATGTACATCAGTGATGTTTTCTTAATAGAAGGTGTTACAAGCTTTATAGATGAATGATGCAAAACCAAACTAACGTGCTCCTACCACAAGAATGTTTTATATGATAATTAAACTTATTTCCTCTATGGTTAACCTTGGAAATGTACAATGCCAACTGGCTGATGACTGCAAAAGAGAAGGAAGCGGTTTAAATCTGAATGATTGCACTTGGAAAGAATTATTTTCTTGTACAATTAAGATATCAAGATTCCAAACTGCTTAAAGGAAAGGATAAGTGACAACCTGCATTAGTACTCCAGCGCAGAAAGGTTGGAGTTGCTGGAGAGAGCCACCATGACCAGAAGAGATGTCATGCCCACCCTCAAAAAGGACAAGGAGAAGGATCTGGGGATCTAAGTCCTGTTGACATTACAGAGCAAACCCTCCAGAAGAAATCTTCTGAAGGCCCAGAAGCAGAGTGGGAACAAGTAGCATGGATTTACCAAAGGGAAACTGGGTTCCCTCCATATTCTCTTCTCATTAAGTAAAGACCTTCTGGAGGATGCTGCAAATTATGGAGCCCTGCAACACAAGTTTAAAGAAAAGTCCCTAGAAATGCAGAACAGAGGATGGGTCTCCATGTCAAGCACAAGAGAAGTTACCTGGGTTGGGTGCACATTTTCAGCCCCTGGGTGAATTTCCGCCTTTTGTTTGCTTGGGTTTTTTTGTTGTTGTCGTGTGTTTGTTTTAATTTGCTTATTTGTATTTTTCGTTTTGTTTCTTTGTTTAGTTTACTTTTCCTACCATTTGGGGAAATCAGGTGCTTACCACCAATTAAACCTTCCTATATTGCCTCAAGAACTGGATTTAGGAGGTTTAGAGGAGCTGCTGGATTATATGCACAGGCTCCGAGTCATCCGAATGTTGGGACCACATCTTTCCACTCAGTGTAGGGTATGGACACCACCAGACAGCTGCAGTAACCACATTAAATATTCAGAAAAAATCTTCTGCTTGGAGCATTCGCTTTGCAGGACAAGAAAAACACCTTTAGAAAGTTTTGAGTTTGATTAATAGGTGTGGAGGCATTAATTAAAAGTTGCTATTTAAAACGTGTATCCTGCTTTTCACAATTGCACAGAAATATAACGTGTTGAAAACTGTGATGGGGGTGAGGGGAGATTGGTAAATACAGCCCTGAAAGGCTGGTAGCAGCTTTGATCACTGGTTACTCTTATCATCCTTCCATCGAGCATTAAAAGCTGAGCTACTTACAGGGAGATTTTTCACTGCCCTGCATTCTGGAAGAGCTGCCTCAGGTCTTAAAGAAAGGTTTAATCTTTAGAGCCACGAGAAAGGCTCTGCCCCTTTCCCCTCTTCCTCCCTTCAGAAGGTGGAATCCCAGAGAATAAAACGACTGCTCTTTTCTGAGCCACGCAGGCTCGTCGGGAAAAGCATTCTGCTCTGGAAGCGGCGCAAGTCATTTATTTCCACTGCCACCGTCGTTAACGGCAGAGCTTCTGATACTCATTTAAACCCGCTAGAGCAATTAGCTGCCGAAATCTGCAAACTCCTTCCCCTCAAAAATTAAATACTCGGCACAGAAGCATTTTCCAATCCTCAGATCCGATAGCACGGCCGACAAAGCACCGTTAAAACCAGGAGCTGCAGAGACTTACGCTCCATATCTCACATGGATGGGAGGCTGAGTCGCACGTACACCCTTCAAGAGAGCCCCTGGTATATTTATATCGAAGAAGTTTACTGCTGAGATAAGCACTGATCTGGGGCTCATTTGAGAGCAGCGCATTTGAGACAGCTGAAGTTTGCGGCGACTTACGCTAATTAGATAATCCATTACAGTGGCGTTAATATTTCACTCCTGATGCTTTATTTCCAGCTCCCACAGCCACGTTTCCCTCGCCACCAAACATCACTCACTGATGTGAAGGGCAATTTGATGCCAAGGAAATCAGAAATTAGAGAGGCATATAGAGCATGAAGAGGTGCCTTAGGAGAAGGGAGAGACTATTTCTTGAAGTTCCCTCCCTCCTTATCTTCCTAATGACACTAGATTGGACAGGCAGGTCCACAGAACATGGAATAGACACTGGAGAGCAAAGACGTTCTTAGCCAGAAGTCCAGAGCCTGGTCCTAGATGGCTACAGCAATGTATGCAGAGAACTGCAGATGGCTCTTTGAAGCATCAGCTCAGCTGCCTCAGGAGAAGCCCAGCCATTCCAGCACATAACAAGGTGTTTGCCCATTTACCAAGCACTTTATGTCTATTATGTCATTAAGTATGTAAGGGCTGGGCATCAAGAAGGCAGGGACAACCTCTTTTCACTCATGCCTTGTGACAGGATGATGGGCAATGGATTCAAGCTGGAGCACAGGAAGTTCCACCTCCACATGAGGAAGAACCTTACTTTACTGGGAGGGTTACAGAGCCCTGGAACAGACTCCCCAGAGAGGTTGTGGAGTTTCCTTCTCTGGAGACTTTCCAGACCCACCTGGATGCATTTCTGTGTGATCTGCTCTGGTTCTGTCCTGCTTTGGTAGGAAGATTGGACTCGATGATCATCAGAGGTCCTTTCCAACCCCTACCATTCTGTGATTCAAGATTCACCAACCTCTGCTGCTGGTGGCCAACACTGATGTTTCCTTCCACAACCTACTGGAGTGTCCAGCAGGTGCCTATTTATGCAAATGGAGTGGGATGCACCTAATTGCCCTACCAATATAGGTCTCATACACATTTTGGGGAACTTCTGATGACTCTGAAGATTAGAAGTTGAAGTGAACGCCGCGTTTTTATTTTTATGTAAACTGGAGTCTCTGGGGTCCACATACAGGGGACTCGTTACAACGAACAATTGCATAATGAAAGTAAAGCTGCTATGTGTGGGCAGTTCATGGCTGAAGAAACTCTTGAAATTACATAGGAAAAGCCTTAGCTGCATTCCATCTCCAGAGCTAGTAAACATTTAAAGGTATCATGATGGCAAAGCCACGTGGCAAAGCACCAAGCTTTTGAACAAGGATGCCGACACGAACTCGAGGAAAGGGCAAAACAATTGCACCCTAGCAATTTAATTGCACTGTGAGGGACTTTGGCATATCCAGAAAGCACAGAAATTGTCGGTAGTTTCATTAAGTTTGTGTTATGTGTAGAAATGCTGAGTGCTAGGTCAGACTCTTCTCATTATCTTAATGGGGATACCACTCACCCAGAGAGCTATGATGCCTGTCTAACTGTCACAGCAGCTCTAACAGATTGTGCTAGAAATCCAGAGATGGGGGGGAGGAGACACACACTTGGACTGCCTAAGCTGAAAGTCGGTACAACAAGATGATGATAGGAAATCAAACATCCCTGCAGAGCAAGATTTTATCTCAATACGTCCGTGTAAATTCCAGCAAACCTTAATTTTTCCCCTTGATGAACTGCTTGAAGTGGTGGCCCTTCATACAGCCCGGACCAAGCAGCTCAGGACACGAGCTGCCAGCTTTATCTCAAGCCAGCTGAGCTCGGTGTGACTTTCTGCAGGGTATCTGAATGACTAAGTACACAAAAGTAGCTGAAATCAAATTATTATCCACTTGGATTCCTGCCAACCTCCAGATTAAGTTGCCAAATTACTTTCCATTAACTTTTATTTTTCCCACAGCCATTCAGCTTTCCTCTCTACTTTAGCCCTTTGCCAGTAAGTATTTTAATTGCCAGCTCTTTTTCTTCCAGCTATCTCAGGGTGGTCTAGTGGCCCAGCAACCCTGTTTGTCCTCTCTACATTGGCATAAAGTCACGGATAGTAAAGAAACTGCCTAATGCCTATAGGCTTGATGCAAAACTCATCTTAAATGATCTAAAAATAACTCTTCCATCAGCTCTCACTATCTTGAAGGGAAAAGCTGTATATCAGACTGCAGCATAGAAAGGCTATATGCATATGCACCTATAAAGCTATATAGAGCCTATGTATATACAGCCATTAAGGAAAACCTTTTCTCCAGGAGGACAGCCAAGTCACAGGACAGGCTGCTCAGAGCTGCTGTGCAGGCTCCATCCTCACAGGTTTTTCAGGAAGCAGGCTGGATAAACCCCTGAGAAACCTGGACCAAAGACCTCCAGACCTTCCCCCCGAGATACTCTGGGATTACAGCTGCTCCGATTTGCAACTCCACTCTCTATTTTTTACCTTTTTTTTTCCCCCACTTCCCCAGGCACACATCATATTTGCCAAGCATTAGTACCTATTCCGTCTCAGGGGATGTCCAGTCTGGTATATTTTTTACACACTACAGTGAGATTCAGTATCAGTCTAACCAAGAAAAAGAATCAGGAAGGAGAGAGAGCGATTTAAAATGCTAGAGGTTTCCAACCCAGCCACTGAGGAAATCTAAGTGGTCTGATGTCAAATCATCACCATTTCTATAAGCAAGAAACTGTCAGCTGATGGATGAGGACATACAAGCATCTATATTTTGCAGGCACAAGTGGGACTAAGGGTAGAAATATTACGGCGTTTGGTGTGACATTCTCACTTAAAGTCACTGGGTTTTTAAATATTTTACTTTAGGAGGCTTGTCCCACAGAAACCATTGCAGTTTTTCAGCCTGGAAAACTGCCTTTCAGTCATTCTGCTGGGACTGATTAATTATGCTGCTTCTAGTGAAAACATCAGAGAAACAACAATCTAACATCTGATTTACTTGCTCTGGGTAGAGTGACCTACCCCCTTGTTGGCACTTGTGTCTCAGTTAAGAGCTCTCCACAGGAGAAAGAGGAGGACAGCACCAGGAACATTGAACTAAGTGAAATCCTGCTGCTGGGCACTGCAGAAACGTGGCAAGAAGCAAAGTTTTCACCATGTAATTTTGGTCCCATTAAAGTCCCTTTTTTTTTTTCTTCCTTTTTTTTCCCCTCCCTGGGGGCCATTTCAATCACAGCATCAGTAGCACATTTCCAGCATACCAAAAAAAAGGCCTATTGAAATAAATAAATAAATAATCACACTTCTATTAATGAATCTTCATTTACCTGAAAATTTTCTGCTTGTTTCTTTTTCTGCCTTGTGTTTATCACTGCAGCAGCAAAGGCTCACGGTGTGAGTGGGATGCAGACCGACACGTTTATTCAGATAATACTTGTGAATCTATAAATACAGCTTTGAAATATCCTCTTTGATAACATCAGGCCAGATTTCATAACTTATTTACTCTGAACAGCAGCTAACTCCACAAATAATCCTGCCAACTGCAGAAGGATTACTTCCACAATAAACCCGGGCGTAGGATGGGTGGCAGGGTCAGGCCTGGGTGATGTTTTAGGTTGAGCATCACGGTAAAATTTATCTGGTTCAAAGGTTTTTCACAGCATCTTGGGTCAATATACCTGTTGCATGGGCACTCTGGCTTGTGAGACTGAGCAGAGGAGCCTGCCCACGCCTCCCACCACCCCCTCTACTGGAGCATGGTGAGTTTGATGCTTCCCCGAACCAAGCCAAGACCCATGGATGGGAAAAATGGAGAAATGAGAGATGCACGTTACCATACACCTCTGAAAACAGCTTAAAGCTGCCTTGGGGTGAGTGCTTTTGCAGCTGACACCCAAGCCAGTGAGGCTTGGGTTCCATCATCCCCCATCAGCATCCCCTTTTTCACCTAAAGCCCCCCCATTTCAGCTAGCCTGGCCCACGGGCTGGGAGGTTTCTGCTGTTGCCTCCCCAACAGCAGTGTCCAAGTGCTTACACCTTTATTTACCTATTAAGAAACAATGTGCTGGCATCAAACCCAGAGGTTGTTCTAGCACAGTGGGTGCCAAATCCCTTCCCTGCTGCCAGTTCTCATTAAAGGAGGGTCAGGGTGTGCGGAGGAGGAAGACGTTGCTCCAGCGCCCTAAAGTCCCTGGTGCTGAGCTCCTCTGCAGCTGAACACAAGTCACTCACCTGGTTACTTCAGGACCAAAAACAGAGCCCACAGAAAGCAATTCACAAAAGACACGTCACCTAGTTTCATAATATTGGTGATCTGCTACTAAATACCTGAGATTCCATCCTCGAGCAGCGTGCTAATAACTCTGAAGAGGTCCCTTGATGTAGCACCACAGCAATCTAAAAATTTCCAAGCCAGTAACAAAATAAAATAAATAAATAAATAAATCCATCTCACATTAAAACGTACAGCAACCCAGATTCCAATACTCAGGAGCTCTGTAATTTGCAAGGTTCACTTTGATTCCATTTACAGCGCGCTCTGCTCCTGCCCAAAATAACAGCTCATCTCCATTCATTGGTCTTGGAGGACACCTGCTTGGCAAGAGTTTCAGGTCAGGTACAGCGAGGCTCTTTGAGTAAGGAAAGGACTAATCCTGGCTGCAAAACCCACCACTTTTCTTCTTAAACTCATCTCCTGGACTCAGCGGTGGAAACCACGTGAAGTGCTCCCCGGAGCCACAGGGACACGCAGAGCCCCATGCACCCCCAAACCTCAACAGGGACCCTGCTCTGAAATGCAAAATTCCTAAAACTCCTGAAGGAGAAGAATGTCAGCGCTCTCTGTAATGTCACTGCTTTCTGTAATTACATTGACAATTTCCCCTCTTCTTTGATGTTGCTTTTCTTGTAAAAAAAAAAAAAGAGAGGGTGGAGCTTTGTTTTTGTTGTTTGTGCTCAAGAAACACTCATTAAAAAGTGCTTTGGGATGAAGATGTTTTGGTTTTGTCAGTTGTTTTTTTTTCCCCCCAAGTATTTTTCATTATTTTTTCAGATTAATTTACTTGAAGGATCATCAGGGGATCAACCCACACATCCAGTTTATGCTATATCATTTGGTTTTAAACCATAAGGAAGATTTTAAACACAACAGAGTGATTTACACTATGCCAAGACACGTTAATGGATGCAGCAGGCAAGGGCTGGACCCCAAGTCAACTAAAGATCTTCAAGCCAAAGCCTGCACCAATTACTCTTGCAGATTAAATCCTTTTCTCAGAAAAACATCTTGGGACTCGGGTCTCCTGTCCCAAATAGCTAGTGGCAGGGAAGATCCAAGTCAAACTGCAAAGGCAGATGAATTTCCCTGAGCACAAAGGCAGGGGGGCATGGCTGGTGGCTGCAAGTTGAGAGACTTGGAGCTTTCTAGTCTAGAGGGAAGACTGAGAGGGGATCTAATTAATGTCTATAAATACATAAGGGCTGGGCATCAGGAAGGCAGGGACAGCCTCTTCTCACTCGTGCCTTGTGATAGGATGAGGGGCAATGGATTCAAGCTGGAGCACAGGAAGTTCCACCTCAATGTGAGGAAGAACTTCTCTACTCTAAGAGCTGTAGAGCATTAGAATAGATTCCCCAGAGAGGTTGTGGAGTCTCCTTCTCTGGAGACTTTCAGGACCTGTCTGGATGCATTTCTGTGTGATTTGCTCTAGTTCTGTCCTGCTCTGGCAGGGGGGTTGGACTCAATGACCTTCGGAGGTCCCTTCCAACCCCTACCATTCTGTGATTCTGTGCTGGAGAGAAAAACCACACACATCACCATCAGCGTGGTGGCAAGAGGGGTTATTCAGCAACTGATACACTGGAGCAGAAGCTGCATACCAAGGAACTGCTTCCTTTAGCCTGCATTCACTTCCAGGAGCTGAGGAGGCCTTTCAGGACAAATAAATATAAATGGATAAATAAGCATTACATTAAGGACATAAGTGACCTATATACCATCTTAATGGAGCTGCCTCTGGATGCTCCCCAGTCTCTGCCAACTGGCCGAGCAAACACAAAGCCACAGCACGAGGCCCAGCCCTCCATAAGTGACAACCATCTCGGGGACCAGGCAGGCTACTCGCCCATGGTGGGAAGTGAGAGGAGGCTGCTCACAGGCTTGGGGAGCTGATTTGCAGGGATTCACATGATGGTTTAACAGCTCTTTTATCTTTTGCTGCCTTCTGGTGTTATTTCAATGTTGATTTGCATAGTCAATATAAAACTCTTTACATATAAACTGCCTGCAAGGATGACACCATCAATCCTCGCCTCTATTCACCACATTTATTATTTGTTTCAATTTAAGAGAGATCACCGCCGGATTACACCGTTGCTGATGAGGATTTATATTTACATTTCCAGCAAGCAAAAATACATGCCCTCTTTTATTTATTTATTTATTAACTTGTCTACACAAACACACACACAAAAAAAAAAGAGGGAACTAAACCTAAAACGAGCGCGCGTACGCTCACGAACGCTCTCCACTCGTGCTCTGCGGCTTATCCCTCCTTCTGACAATACTGCAGATTACTCAGCATCTGTGTAACATCAGGAGCACGAGGCTGGATCACGAGAAAGAATTAAAGGACATCACTGAGATAGTTTCTTAATCTTATGTGGCTGTGGAACCAAACGCTCATCTAGGATTCTATGTTAAGTTTAAAGGAGATGCAAAAGGCATCCAGTTGGGGTTCTGTGAGCTCCTATCAGGCACCACAAATCTGCACCCCAATGTATAAACAAGCACATTGACTTCCAGAAATGGATTTTGCCATATAAAAATATCAGGTTTCATGAAAAACAGCACTGGAAATACTAAAGGAAGAAGAAACAGAGTTTTAGGATACACTACACTTATCTGGTCTGACTTGTTGAGGAACATAAAGATGGTAAGGCAGCAGATTTCACCAAAAAAAAGGCTTTTGACATAAATCTTATGGGATTTGGCAAAAAAAAAAAAGCCCAACAAACAACAGGGATGCACCATAAACCTGGCTGAACCCTGGTTTCTCCTGTGACTCAGGAAAGAGGACAACTGAGCTGCAATACTCTGCATCAGCCCCTGAAGTTCATAAAAGTTATGACTTCTCTGAAAAGAAAGGATGCTTGAGTGTGAAATGATCCGAACAGAAGCTAAGTGATACGTCCTGCCTTGGAAAAACTAAAGCAGAATTCTTTCTCAGGACACTGGTAGGAGAACTTCTGCTCTGTATTGCCCTCCATTAGCAGATGGATGGTCCTTGGAAGGCTGGTGTGACTGCACCAGGAGTCTCCTGCCAGCACCTGCACTGCCGCCAATGGGCAATTTCCACTGATCTCCAAAAAAAACCCAAAGTGAGTACTGCTAGCATTATTTAAATTCACATGCAAAGCAGAAGCAGTACTAACACCCATCAAAGTTCATTAAATCAGAGCAGTGTTCCATTCAGAAACCTCCCAGCTCCAGCATGGATCTACCTGAGCCCATGAAGGTCCCATCTCAGGGTCAAAGATTCATTTTATATTCCTGAATTATCACCTCCAGAAGATTAACAGCTACTGGAATGATTCATCAATCAATTAAACAATCACTACATGATTGGAAGAGATGAAAGAAGCTTTCTCTCTTCAAACTTGCTCAAACCAGTACAAATAGTGGTCCCCCATTAAAGTTCTTAGAAAAGTGAAACACATTCATATGTGTCCTCCCTTCATTCAGCTGGTTTGCACCGTGTCTCCTTTTCCAGTTTACCTGGGTTTAAGGCACATGGAACAAGGTGCCAGTGAGCTGAATGGTCACCCAAGAGAATGGGTGTTCATCCCAAAAAGCACAGCTCTGCTACTGGAACAGTGCCAGCCCCTGCTGTCCTCATTCACTATCAGAGCAGAGCATCAATCAAAGCCCAGCAGAGGGGTCTGGCATTTCTTGGGTTCACAGGCACCTGCATCAGACCCTTCAGCCCATCTTCAATCAAATATAAATACAAGCCTGGAGTTGATGTATCAAGTGTTTACCCCTTCCTATTGGTTTTGAAGATTGCTTGGATTGGAGACAGGGATACAGAAACCCAGAATCGTTTAGGTTGGAAGAAACCTTCAAGATCTTCGAGTCCAACCGTTACCCCAGCACTGCCAGAGCACCACTGACCCATGGCCCTCAGCACCACAGCTCCACGGGGGGCTTGGAAACCCCTCCAGGGATCATGGGGACTCCACAACTGCCCTGGGCAGCCTGAGACAGCTCTCGCAGTGAAGAAATTTCTCCTCAGGTCCAACCTAATGCTCCCCTGGTGCAATTTGAGGCCACTTGCTCTTGTCCTGTCATTTGTTCCTTGGAGAAGAGGCTGACTCCACCTGGCTCTAACCTCCTGTCAGGGAGACGTTGAGAGCCAGGAGGTCTCCCCTGAGCCTCCTCCTCTCCAGGTTGAACAAGCCCAGGTCCCTCAACCACTCTGCACAAGACTTGTGCTCCAGACCTTTCCCTAGCTGTGGTGCCCTTCTTTGGATACAGATCCAAACTGAGGAACCTCTGACCTCTTACTTATTGCAGAAGACAGATTTGCCCTAGGCAGCTTTGGTGCAGCATCACAGTAAACCACTAATGCAAAATAAACCCATGGTACTCAGTCAGCTGAGTAAAATTCAAGCCAAGGAGGTCCAAGCCCCTTCTTTTTTAGCTTGTTTTGAAGTCTGAATCTACATCTCACTTGCCAAGACTGTGCTACCATCTACTGCTGGAGCCTGTTGAACACTGCAGCCGTGTCTTCCGAAGAACGCGTGGTATTGCATCATTAATGATAAAAAGGAATGTGAGGCTTTCTTTATATATACACATATAGAACGTTGTTGCTTTTTAATCACCGAGTTACATTTGTCTTCAAAATTACTTTTAATTGGATGTACATCTGTAATCAAGGAGCTGCAAAAATCTTCATGGCAGGGCGTGCACAGAGTGCATATTTCTTTGGTCCGTGCCCTGTTTCGCTACAAGCACAGATTTGTTTGCATGGACTGCACCAGGGTTTACAATCAATTCAGACTGGCACGAAGTTATTCAAAGATGAGTCAGAAAGAAAAATAGTGCCCAATAGATTAAATCAGCCATTGTGAAACCCAATCTGTTCAAGCAACCATTGACACCACTCTCTGAGAAGGCTGCCAACGCGGCAGATGTTGCTAAAGCTTCCGCAACGTAGCATCTGGATCAGGCACTTGTTATTCAAACAAAAAGCAAAGCAAGAAAGCCAAGTGCTTTAAGTGACCAGGGCAGCCACTGCCCGCTGCAGGTCTCTCCTGCTAACCCAGCACCATGCCAAAAGCTTGGTAGCCCCATGGCATGGTAGGGGACAACAAGTAAAACCATGTTCTCCAAGCAGATACTGATACAACCTGGCTGCAAGCTAAGCTGCTACTAAGTGCCAGCATCACCTTAGTTAGTAAAGTGCGTTATGTTTTGCACCACTTCCTGCTGAAAAAATAGCTGTGCCTGAAGTTATTTGCTGACTTTGAACTTGCTCTACAGGCATCATCTTCTATACTGCAGGTGTATGCAAAATGTATAAAAAATAAAAGTCTCCCTGATCCAATACACATCTTTCCATCACTAGATTTCCAGGCACCTGGGATGGGGTAGGGAAGCCAGGCACTACTTTTTCCCACTTCACAGTATAAGAAGCTAAAAGATAAATAAAGGAGGAATTGTCTGCCATACCCCACTTCCCTAGTGACAGCATTTGACAGGAAAAGAATGGACTACAACAATAAATTTAGTCAAGATTATGAACAAGCTCCCCCATGAGTTGATACCACTCGTGTAAAGATGTGCCTATAGGTTATGGTACAGCTGCTGTGCTTCCCAGAGCTCCAGCAAGGTCGGTCACGCTCCCCAGGACACACACCCGAGCATCTCACAGCCCATTACCCCTGCACTGGGGGCTTTATTGGGGTTAACATCAGCTGAAATACCCAGCAACTCAGGATTTGTGCCCAGACTTGCTTCAGGGAAAGCATCATTTCTGATTTGTGTATCTGTAAAAACAGATTAAATAGTGCTTAGTCATTTTCAAAAGCAATTGGAGAAATGACCCAGAAACTAGTTGGAAAACATTCCATGTATTCATCATCACTTCTACTACCAGACATGGGTGAAACAGTCACCAGCAGAGAGAAAAAAAAAAAAAGATTAATGTCTCCCTCTCTTGTTCTCCTTCACCTCTGGACGTGAAGTTCTTTCCCATTTTAAGACATTAGCGCTTGTTTTGCAAAGCTTAAAAACACACACACAGAGACCAACAGTTCTTCTACTCTGGTCTTGAAAGCACAAAAACCATCTCAGACTTGCCCACGGGGCAGCAGCTCAAATACTGATTCTATCAATTGGGAAGTGAAATCACCTCTGCCTCAGCCTTTCCTGTAAACCCTTGCTCAGGCTTAACCCACTTCCAGCCTGAATTAAACGAAACCAAACCTCACCCAGTTCTGCAGGAGACTTCCACACAAAGCTTTAATAATCAGAACCAGAATTAACCAAGTCCCTTTAGCCTGTGTGTGCCTTTAGCCACCTCCGAGCCAGAGGGGAGATGTGCCTGAGTACAGTGGAATTTCAGATAAGAATAGTTCATCCAATAAAGCTTAAAAGATATACATGCATATTTATTTTTAATGGGAACAGTCACAAGAAACTCAGGCAAGACACCAAACCAACACTAAAAAAACCACCCATGGAATATCCAACTCATTTCATTTTAACATTTCTTTACTTGGTTATATTTCCAGACAGAAAGACCCAGTAGGAGCATATTTAATCTGAACAGCATCTTGTGAAGATTTACGATAATTGATATTTAATGGGGTAATTTTAGACTGGTGCAGTTCGCTTTGAAACCAGAGAGATTTGAAAAATCTTGCAGTGAAGGTTCTCTGCATACGAGTAAAAATTGCCTTCTTGTCAAGCCAGAAAAGCCTGAAGTCTCTAGAAAACATTTACCCACAGTCTTCTTCAAAGTGGATAAACAGTTATTCTTAAGAGACAACATTTTAGTAATCTTGCCTTATTGCAATGGACTGATGGGGGGGGGGGGGGGGGGAGAGGGGAAAAAAAAAAAGGGGGAGAGAAAAAAAAAGAAGGAAAGGAAAAAAAAAAAAAGGACCTTTTGGAACGAGACCAAAGT
>JANIJG010008480.1:21718-32307 GCA_024611175.1 Megaceryle torquata | reverse complement strand
ATGTCATTCATGGTATCAAACATCCTATAGTCACTAACATTACAAGAACGATATGACACATAACTGTTGGAAGGTGTGTGGAAGACAGGCATCTCCAGAAGCTCAGGAAGGAGAGCAAGTTATGCTGGAGCCCAGCACCTTCTCCCTGGGGTCATGGGGAGCAGCTCAACCCCAGCATCTCCTCCTGAGAGCTCCCACCACTGCTCCATCCATGACCTGGGGTCCTCAGCTGCAGCAGCATCACGCAGGATTCTAACCCTCTGGGTGGTCAAAAGAGAAAAGCTGGCACAAAGGACAAGACATTCCTCCATGGGATCACCTCTGTTCATTCTTAGCGCTCATGGAAAGATTTCTCAGCTGCCTGGCACAGCACCCACTGGACAGACCCTGATTCAGCAAGGAGAAAACAGGAACCAGCTGCCCGCCCTGTTTACCCCTTCCCTCTGCACAGGCTGGAAGTTCAGCATGTGTCACACACAATTCATTTCTATTTTTCCTCTACGAGCGCAGATTTATCGAATTATTGCGTCATTTGCAGCAAACAAAGATATTATTATGCAATGCAGTTTTGAAGGAGAAAGGCTTTCTGTGGATGAGTGAGAAATCCACGACCTGACAGAAGTCCCGATTCAATGGCCTCCTTGTAGGGAAAAAACTCAATGCATCAGTTTTGATCAATTCTACTTTGAAGTCATTTTCTTATTTACGGTGACTGAGAAGACACTTGAGCTAGAAAAATAAGTCATGTTTGTTTGCACAGGCAAAACCAAATTTAATAATGCAGCCTTTCTTAAAATAAATAAAGCCACGCATTACAAAAAGCACATTTAAAGTCATTCTCTGTAGAAAATTCACAGCATGAACTCCAAAGTGCTCCTTTTCCTCCTCTTGAGTAAAAAAACTTCTCTAAAGTGTATTGTGATGCACTTCATACTCCACTGAAAAAAAACCAAACCAACCAAACAACCAGAACCTGGATTTCTGGTGCAAGTCGGGAGATCTCTCCTACTAACTTAACTTCATTAATGCCAAAACTTCCATTCAGCTCCTGAGGCCCAGAACAAGGTCCTCCCAAAGCTGCACACCAGGGTGCAAGAAGATGACTGCTGCACTGAAGAAAGTTTCTTCTGCCCACCCAAGGGGCTGTTTAAAAGACAGATTTGGGGGGGTCTTAAGAGAGAAATGATGACAGATGGGAATTCCTGGGGAGAAGTTCAGGTCTTAGATACTTCATGGTAAGAGAACTTTCTCTAGGGACTTTCAGCCTCTTGTTTTAAAAGCTCTGGAGGTACTCCAGGAGAGGAAAGCTAAAGGGCCTTTTTCGCTGAGATTATCTTCTGATATTCCTTTCCCAGACCACAGCCTACAAATACAGTATACTAGAGCAGCTCAATGCTCACCATGCAACAACAGCAATTACCCCAAGTCATTTGGATTATCACTTACCTGATAAGAACGTTCTCTTTCCACCATGCTGCTCTTCCTCACCCTTCTGCCGATCCTCTACGGCTGCTCTCCCTTCCCCACCCAGCTCCTCTCTCATTTATCAGTTTCCTCCTTTGCCTCCTGATTGATCCCATCTGTGTCACCATCTCCTCAGCTCCTCTCTATTTCCCATCTGCTTTAGCCCTGCTCCTTCCTTGGACAGGCTGATATTGCTACTCTGTGTCCTTTCTTTTTGTCCTTTCCTTTTTTCTTGCCTAAAGGGAACAACATTATCTTCTTCCTATGCTGATATTTTGATTCTTTTCCCATTTAGAACCATTTTTATCAGTAAACAGCAACAGGTGCTCATGAACTCTCCTTTTCACCCTCTGTTAATCTTGGTTACCTGTCAACACATTCACCTGGTGATAAGACATCTCACCATGCTGGGAAAACAAAACAGAGTCATCCCAACCCACCAGTCCCCCAGCGGGAAGACTTCTGCCTTAGAGATGCTCAAAGCAGCATGGGGGGTGCCAGGAAAACAGGGCGTGAACATCATCAAGCCCTAGAAAACAAGGAAGAAGGAAAAGAAATCGTGTTCTGTTGGAGAACTCTCCCTTGTCCCCCATTGTTGGGACAGGGAAGGATAATTCTGAGGCCGTGGCACTCGCAGGGACTTAAATTATCAAAGTTCACTGCACAGCTCTCACAGATTGTCTTAAATGATCAGAGGCAATTCACTTAATCTGTTATGCCTCTCAGTTTTCCATCTGCAAGAGGGAGATAATACATCTTCCCTCCAATCCCTTTGGTTTTTTTTCTGCTTAGATGGTAAATTCTTTAGAGCGGGAACTGTCTCGTTGTGTCTTTCAACAAAGCCTTGAAGAATGGGTTTGGATAGGGGCTTTCAAGCCACCGAAAAACCCCCCAGACAACCCCACCCACGGAAAAATAAAACTGGCACCCAACCAGGATCCTGCCTGTTCTTCTCAGGAGCAAACAGCATTCAGATGCTTTGTTTACCTTCCCTACGGCCTCAGAAATTGCTTTAAGAATTAGTTTTGTGCTTTCTTATGACTTTAAATAAAACCCAAATTACACCAACGTTAAGAGCACACATATAGATATATATTGAATTTTTTTATATTTTATGTGTGTCTTGAATTTAATTTTGCCCCAAAATGCTTTTAGGGGATTTGTGTAGTTATTTTAATAGCCCTAATTTTAAATCCATTTAAATGTATTTGTGCACCTTTAGACTAAACTCATTCAGGCATTCATAGCACAGTAATGAATTGTGTGACAGCAATGTATACACAGAAAGGAATCCTTTCCTTTTGGAGAGCGTATATTAGCCCCGATTTATAAATTCAATCGTTAAGTTCATTGGCATGCATAGAGTCAGGGGACCTTTGTTATACTGGGACATTTGATGATAACTATTTGAGACGATGCACATTGAGAAAGTCTTTCCTATTTTAACGTCAGGAAATTAGAAACCTTATAATGAATTCCACTTTTTCTTTTTTTTTTCCCACATTTTTCATCAAAGCCTCTGAAAAAGGTCAGTAGCTGAACTTGTTATTTTAAAATGCCTCCTGCAATTTGCCTTACTGTGGTAATTACAAGGAAAGTTCCCATAACGAGTGCAACACCAAAACAATCCAGGGGGACTCTTCTTATTCCTGACTGTCAACACATTTCAGCATCCGAAGGGAAAAAATGATGCATTTCAAAGGCATAATGAGTATGATGGTCACAGTAAATATTACGTAAAGTCTTTACATTTCATGCTTTCTCTGAACTGGGAGATCCCAAAAGTCTGGGGTAGCAAAAGTCTGGGGTAGCCTGAATATGCTGAAATGATTTATTTTAATTTTTTTTAAATATATATTCAAACAATTCATCTACTTCTTTCTAGACAAAACTATTTCAAAACAGTTCGCTGAATTTGACCCACATTTCCAAAAGCTCACACTCCGCTGCATCTGCTTTTCCTGCTGCGGTGACTCCCAGCTGCAAGAGCTCACTCAGATCCAAGCTTTTCATCTCTCCAGTGCTTATTCAGATTCCATCCCAGCCCCAAGAAATCAGGAGCTGTTGCCGTCCCAGGGATGTTTGATGGCTATGAATAATAGTGAGTTCATGCAGAATAATAATTAACATCCCGCCTCTCGTATAATGATTTCTCCAGCTCCGTGATCCTCCAGCTGAGCTGCTGGTGCAGAGCAGGCTTCTGTAGAGGTGATGCCAACTGATGATAGCATCGGTGACCGCGGGCAAGGTTGCTCCGGCACCGGCTGCGCTGCTGCTTTACCCAGGTGAAGCCAGAGGACACCCATCCACAGTTATCTGGCTCAAATCAGGGAGCTACTGCACCACAGGAGAAGCAGCAGTGCCAGTATCATCTGCTCAGCCTGTCCATGTTAAGGACCATGAGCAGGGTGACCGGTCCGACCTGGGAGCAGCTCACTCCCCACCCAGCAGACAGTGTTTGGTACTTGCTACAAAGAAAATCCAACTCCAGGTCTTTTTGGAGCATCTACTACCAAAAGCCTTCACCCCTGCTAGGGGCCTGAAGCTGCTCTGAGAGGTTAAGGGAGGATATCTTCTGAAAAGAAAAGCTTCTGTCTTCTGACCAAGAAATAACAGTCCCTCAAAGCACCTACCAGATATCCAATCTACAGTTAAGAGTTGGGTTCGCTCTTCCCTTACTACAGTTGCAAAACCCCTTGTTATTGTCAGATAAAGTAACAAAGCTGCACTTCCCATGACTGTAACTAAATGCAGTTAACTTTAAAAAGTCACTTTTACAAACAGAGCAGATTTATCTAGATTTAAATTTTAGTTCTTGTACAAAGACCGCGGAACAGGTTCCTCCCCATTATTTAATTTAACAATAATAATAAAAACCTCCATGACAACTATAACAAAAAGACTCTGATAAAGCCTGAAACCTTTTTGATAATGAAACATACAATTTCCCTGTTTGAGGCATAATTCCCCAGAGAACATTTAAAAAAAAAAAGAAAAAAGATATAGAAGAGCTGTCGTTTTAATACTGTTAATGTAAAGAACTGTGTACGAGAACAGCCCGTGTAAAAAATAGACTTTCAGAAAAGCTAGAGAGAAAATAGTGGGTGGGAGAGACTAGACAAGTTAAACGCAGTGTCTCGTTAGGACAATTACAGGAGTCAATAAAAATGGGCAAAACTGAAGAAGATTCACTAGGCTGCTCGGTTCAATTTCCCTTTAATTTGGAGACGGAGAGGTCAACTGCAGCCAGTAGTCATCTCATTCTGTCCTTGGGGTGCAGAAGGCTTAACCACGCTGGTAGCTACCTTTCTTCTCTTGCCATCGAAGGACAGCTCGTGTGGGATCGTGAACAGCCTCTCGCCATCTCAGTGCTTTATAAAATGTCTCTGATCACGTATCTGTAATGTACTTTGAACCAGATTAATTAAGAGCAGATAAACTGTCATGTAAGAAACAGCAACACGCATTAATTAAGGTTAGTCCTACTCTTACTCAATTCAAGGCTTATCTTCCACGTTCCCTCATCAATACCTTAGCATCATAATGCCAGAGAGGAATTAATGCACTGAGAGGGTGTTAACTATCTGAAGAGGATGAAGCACTTGGGATGCCAAAATAACCAGGCAAAGCACTGGATTAGTGAACTGGGCACGAGAGAAAGAGAGAGAGAGTCGGAGTGCAAAGCCATCAATGCAATAGGTCCATGTGGCTCCACAGTTGAGGGTGCTGATGGGACTCTAGAGCACATGAATGATCCTTACGTCTCTGCTTCCTACACCACACCAGTACAGTGTTTTACCATGTAAGACTTCAATCTTCAAGACTTTCATCACTGTGAGAGTGACAGCCTGGGACAGGCTGCCCAGAGAGGTTGTGGAGTCTCCTTCTCTGGAGACTTTCCAGCCCCACCTGGCTCTGTTCCTGTGTGGGCTGCCCTGGGTGACCCTGCTCTGGCAGGGGGGGTTGGACTTGATGAGCTCCAGAGGTCCCTTCTGACCCCCACCATTCTATGATTTTATGAATCAAATTGCAACAGCTTTTTTGTACTAGTAAGCATTTTTAAATGGAAGAGCATAAGACCTCTTTCTTGGAACACATCTGCTTCACTTCTCAAAGCACCAAAATCCACTGAATCAAAATTGAACTATTTTTTTTCCCAAGTTTAGGGTCTTTCCCCTACTGGAGAAAGTTTCGAGCATCTTACAGCACAGGTAGATCTTTGCAATTTCACTGCCATTGCCATCATAGTCACATGACTTTTTAGAACCCCAGCTCCTGTAGCCATGAGTTACTGTGAGAAATTACACTTCCAATAAAACAATGGTGTTAAAACTTCGATATGGTTGAGTTTTGAGCCTTTTGGGCAGGCCTATGTCTACCAGTGGGGGAAAAAAACCCCAACATAATTAAATAAAAATTAATTTATTTTTTTTTTAAGTTTGTGGGGTTTTTTCCTGACTGGGTAGGGGGCTTTTTTACAAAAAATATCAGTCCCCAAAATCTGAAGAATGTGATCACATCTTAAAGCATGCACTCACATTTCTCCTTGTCTCCAGACAGCTCTATTTGTTGCTTTTTCCAGTGCAGTGCTCCTGTCTCATCAGGCCCTGGTCTGTGCTGTTGGTCAGACACATTAGCAGCAAATCTGTGATCCCTGCTTCCCAGAATAATGTTCTTGTCAACAAGGTGTGAATTTACAAATTCATTTGGAGATACATAATGATGAAGTGCAAAGTGGTGGGGGGGGGATCAACTAATTAATCTGAGAAGGTCATTTTTAACACACACAAAAAAACCCAACCCAAAACTAATACTAGAACACATTTGCCTCCTCTTAGGATCCATCACAGCAATACCCCACATCAAAATGGGCTGGATTTTCACGGTGCTTAGTGCTCAGCAGTTCAAACTGACATCAGTGAGCTGGTCCTAACAGAGCTCCACTTGCATTTTTGAAGCTGCAAAAGCAAGTTTTCACTTGTCAGGCTTCAGGGATAAGGTTTCTTACATGGAAGTTAAAGATATCATTGATTCTCTTTGTACTGCCAAGATAAAGGCACTAATCCCATGGCTGGGAGTAGGACTCACAACTCTGTGCTCATCTACCCCTCCCTTGGTTCATGCCCAAAACTCCTTTAGGCACAAATATCAGCCAATGCAGAAACCAGATTTCACCACTACACTTTCCATCCACCACCACATCCAAGCTGTTGACAACATCAGCACATCCATCTGACCAAAACCAATAAAGGTAATAATACTTAACTGCCAAAAATCACAAAAGCATCCTTCTCCTGATTAACTGGGATTCTCAGGGGGAAAAAAAAAGGTACATTGAAAAGTCATCAGCCAGGCAGTCAGAGATTAATCCCTATTAAAAGTGGACAAGACAGTCTTGCACATGAGAAGACACCTGACTTTGTTAGTCTGTTGGCCTACTGTTGGCAGGGTTTCTCTGTGGAAGAAAATGTTGTGTTGGTTATCGATGGGTAGGTTTTCTGTTTGTCTCTGAAAGACAATGAGCAAAATCCTAAAGTAAGGGCAAGCTCTGCAATTCTGCTGTCAAGTTCACACCAGCCAAAGAACCAGCTCGTTACGCACTGTCATTGCAATAATTTGCATGGGTTTAGTATTATACTGGCAGTTAGAAGCTCCAGTTGAGGTCAAAACATCGCTGGACAACTTTCCAGAGTTAGGATAGTCCTCATGGCAAATGATTTATACACTACACACAAATTCTGATGAGTTACACCCTGATTTCTATGACAGGGTATATTTTACAGGTTAAAACAACCCAAACAATGCCTTCCAAATATTTTGCCAGAGATTATGATACCTTAAAGAGAAAAAAAAAATAAATAGGAGAAGCGCCTTGTGGGTTTTGCATCTGCTGATGGATTCAGGTTTAATGGTACACATTACACTTTGCCAGCTGTTAAGGAAAACAGATTCCAGTTGTACCACATTTTGTCACCTTATGTGAGCTCTGGCATAGGGGTCGGGGTGGGGAATGACCCAGAGAGCAAAGATTTGAGGGTTTTTTTCCTTTTTTTTGCTGTTCTGACAATAAAGGTGCCAAGTTTGAGCAGCTCCAGAGGGTTCCTCCACACCTGAGCAGGAGGAGTTGGCAGACCCTGCTCACCCTGCTCTCAAGGCCATGGATCTCCTGCCCATCCCTCAGCTGCAAAAGGCAGCAGTGAGCCCCATCTGATCGCCCGTGGGGCTTCCCAGGCGATGGGAGAGTTACTTGGCCAGTCCCTTGGTATGACCAGGATCCTGAGGCTGCTGGGGGGCTCACTGGGAACACTCACAGGACTGAGAGCATGGAGTGAGCAGGAAGAGATGAAAATCCCACCTCCGTCTTTCCTGGGCTTACACCAAGTACTCCTCTGCTAGACACAGGACACGAGTCATGTATTACTTTTTGAGATCAGATATTATCTCATCTAGACCCAACAGATTTCATATGATGCAAGTTTTAAAAGAGCAAAGCAAGTCATAGAATCACCAGAGCAAGAGATGTCAAAGATCATGAAGTCCAGCCATTAACTTCCAGGTCACCACTAAAGCAAGTCCTACAAACAAGCTGTGGGTTTGTTTTGACTCCCCCATTGCACCCAGCCCAGCCACCAGCAGCCCCTTGCAGCAGCCAAACAAGGAAACGTTCAAGTCTGAGGGAGTTCTTTGCCCAAATGAATGAAAATAAATTTGATAATGGGAGACATATGAGAGCAGTAGCTCTGCTCCCACCCGCTGTGCTCCCAGCCCTCCAGCACTAGCACAGCTCAAGGCCCATTAGGACCAATTCCTGTCTCTCTGAGTGCTTTGTACCTTCAAGTCCATTTTCTCCCTGGTTTCTATTTTTAAAATTGCTGTGGCTTATACGAGTATTTTGTTCGGTGCAGTGACAGGCTGTCATTTAGCCTGACTGTGCCCCTTCCCTAAGATAAGCATCCCAGGTAGTTCACTAAGCACACAGAGACCTTCCTTCAAGGCTCACTATAGAGCAAGCTGTAGGTTTACAACGGAGTCACAAAGTCCTGTGACATCTACTGCCCAGTGTCACCGCAAAACACCATGGAAAGCACTCCCAATACTGGAGGGGCAAAGCATCCCTACGTTGTCCACTGGTCAACATGTAATTGGTCACCCCAAACCAAAGGAACTCACCTTACAAATGCAGACCATGGGGAAAAGAATCACTCAAAGGCACGATGAGAAGGATGACCATAAACAAAGGCTCTGAGTAATTCATTGTAACTTCCATCATCGAAACGCTCACTAAAAGACCATCACCAGTTAAAAATCAAATAGTAACAGGTTTTTTCAGAGGCTGGGATAAAATGAAAATGGGAGGAACTGGAAATGCACTTTATTTCTCTTTTCTGGCTTTGACAATCCCCACCCAGGGTATATTTCCACCCTCCCCAGGCAATGCCACAGCAAACCTGCACTACAGCCCAGACTCCACCTCACCTCTCAAACCAAAGAGCCACCAAGAAACTTTCAGGATACCAGGTATAACACAAAGCATAGAAGTGGGAGGTAAACAGCTCAAACCTCAGTGCAATTTTATTTCATTAAATAACTGGCATTTCTAATTTGTCTTCATGGAGCACATTAAAAAATATAAAAGAATCTCAGTCAACAAATACAACTAAAAGATTCACCAAGAATACAAACAGAGTTCAATTGAGAAAGATTGTGTTTTCTCCTAGCTGCGTGTTTAAGCTGGACCTCATTATTTTTGTTATTTTTAATGTCTGATGTATTTATTAGAATTTAAGCGATAAGATTTAACGGGCTCTGCAAAAAAAAAAAAAAAAACAGTAGGAAAAAAACAAAAGGAACAGTTTGATAGTTTTGCCAGCTCAACGATACTTTTATAATGGCACCAGGAATAAAACTTCATTTCATGAACCCAATAGCATCTTATCTAAAATTCACCCTGGAGATTAGGATCAACTGTCAGACCAATTTTCCAGACTGCTTAGGAGCTGAGTGAGGCAGAGCAGAGGGAGGGGCGAGGAAGCAGCAGACACATTCACTGCTAAAAAAAAACCCTCAACTGGAATAAAGGAGCAGAAGGAATAACAAAGCCCTGTGTACAAATAAGACCATTGCATAAAACAATAAAAAATAAATAAATGATGTAATAATTTATTGCACAGAGATGCCACAACTCTGCGAGGTCGCCCCGTGGAACAGTTAATATCTTTGATCAACTTGAAGGCAGCTGTAAAAATAACAGGCATTTGAATAAGGAATTGTTCTTAGACTAACAGGTGGATTTCTCTGAGCACAGCAGCAGCAGCAGCCCAGCTTGTCTCGAGCAGGACATTTTATAGAAGAATTATCAGCCTCATTCCTCGGCGCTTTTGTGCTTAGAGGTATTTATTTGCTTCTGAAACGTAAGAAGATTCTTCCCAAGAAAATAAGCACAGGGTTTGGAGGCTTTTTTTAATAACAATTTGATTCTCTGTCAAAGTACATTTATCACAGGTAGGGAAAAAAAAAAACAAACCCAAACTATATTTGTGATTTCTTTCATTTCTTCATGGATTCAATGCCCTTCACAGTTTACCATATCACAAAAATACTCCAAAAGATGGAAAGCCACCTTTCAACAGACATCAGCACCTCTGCAGCCCTGCACCCCATCTTCCTGGGCTCACTGAGACCAGTTACAGATCTCAGTGGGTTCTAGACTCACCACAGAGAAAAAGAGGATGAGGTTCAACAAGGTCAAGGGCTGAGTGCTGCACTTGGGTCACAATGACCCCCTGCAACGGCCCAGGCTGGGGCTGAGCCCCTGGAAACTGCCTGGTGGAAAAGCACCTAAAGGGGGCTGGTTGACAGCCAGCTGGCTGAAGATGAGCCAGTGTGTGTCCAGGTGGCCAAGGCCACCAGCATCCTGGCTTGTGTCAGAATACAAGCCTGCTAAGGCAGGGATCATCCCCATGGACTGCGCACTGGGGAAGCCACCACTCGAATCCTGGGGTCAGTTTTGGGCCCCTCACTCCCAGCAGGACATGGAGGGGCTGGAGAGTGGCCAGAGAAGGGCAACAGAGCTGGGGAAGGGGCTGGAGCACAAGGGTGGTGAGGAGCAGCTGAGGGACCTGGGC
>JANIJG010008480.1:0-14071 GCA_024611175.1 Megaceryle torquata | reverse complement strand
TGTGACCTGTGCTGGATTCTATGGTCCTGCTCTGGCAGGGGGGTTGGACTCAAAGATCTCCAAGGTCCCTTCCAACCTCTGACACCCTGTGATACCTGTGATCCTGCAGGTCCCTTCCAAACTGGGACTTTGTGATTGTTAACTTTTACCAGGTGAAGACACTTGCTCCTTGGAGAAGGAGCAATGCCTCAATGTGAAGGTCTCAGCAGCTGCCTTGCAGTCAGCATGCTCGGGGTTCACCATCATGCACCCTGCCACCGCATCTGAGCGTGCGCAGTGCCAGCAAAGGGCTGCGTTACAGATTACATCACACAGGAGCTCGGCCACCCCACCTCAGTCCCCACTCCGTGACACTCAGCAGCCCCCAAGCTGCAAAAAAAAACAAACCCAAAAGGTCATGGGAACTTCCACGGTGCTGCCTGTGCAGGGGTGGCATGATGGCTCTGTGACACAGGGACACAGAAATGAAAGCCTTTTTAGACCACTCCTCCATACCAGTCACTGTCATTTGAGGTCTCTTCCTGATGTACAACTGCATGGAAGAAGTTTCCCATCTCCATGGGTACATGAGTTACTCCAGCAAGATCAAACGCATGGTGACTACAGGAGGGACTGGTGGCCTGGGGCAGGGCAGGACCAGGCTACCACATTGTAGTGGTCCATAAGAAGACCATGTTTTACCCTCAGCTAAATTGGTGATGATCAGAACACCTCTCCTGCTTTCAGCAGAAGGGCTTTAGAGGACCTTGTGAATCATCAGTAATGAGGAAGGCTTTAGAAATAACTTGTTTTTCTTCAGACTTCTCTCTGCCTGGGTACTCACTCTACCACACTAATGACCTGACTATATTGGATTCCATGGTCTCCAAACAGCCTTAATTACATGCTTCGTATCTTCCAATATTATGGTAAAATCCATCACAGCCCGATGCCTGGGACAGTCGGCATTGTCACTCATTGAGATTAATCTGAATATCACAATAAGTAGAAATAACAACATCTGATATTAGGACGCAGAGTATTGTGTTGGATGGTTTTAATGCCTCCAAGCAAAACTCATTTAACAGAACAAAATACAGAATATAGTACATGTAGTTTTACACTCTTAGCGTTATGAGATTCAAACCCAGATCAATATTTCTTTCACAAAAAAAATTAATGCCTCGAAATGATCCCTCCATTTGTCATTCCAAAGAGGTCACCTTATTTCATTTCAAAGAGTAAATTGGGAATTGCACAGCTGTGCTTGCTGCGTGTCTGCAGAGGCTGACACGTCCCAGCATCCTCCTGCATTGCCCCCACGCCAACCCCAATTACCTGCTCATCCCCGGCTCACAGAAATCCCTCTCTGCCCCTCTCCATGGGTGAGCATCCCTCTCCTGGCAGGGCCAGTCTTCTGCCACATGACTCCTCATAGTCCCTTCTACCCAACATCCACAGAGAGACGCTCAGAAATAGATGAAGAGATGAGATTATTGCTAATATCGAATTCCACCTTGTCAAGAAAATGAATTTTACCTCCACAACACATTCATAGCACCACTCTGCCATCAGGAACTCCACCTGGAAACCCGTGAAGTCTTGCAGCAAGGGCTTTCCTTCTCTTTTGATTCATATGGAGAAAATAAGATTGTCACATCTATTAACTAAAGCCCAATATTTCAGCAACAGCACAGCACAGCAGCATGGCTCAGCTTGTTGACATGTATTAGGTGCATCAGTAACGAGGACAAATATTTAGAGGCTGATGAAAACAAAAGCTTGCTGGGAAACACAAAAGCCATTTTTTACAGAGAGGCAAAGAATTGAAGTTCACAGTTTCCTAGTTTTAGCTTTTTGTTAAATTTTCTACAGGAGTCCAACTGAAAATGTATTTTTTTTTCCCCAAAATATCTTTAAAAAAACCAAGCAAAACACACAACCCAAATTATTACTCCGCTTCCTAAAACCAGATTATCTTATTAGAAGTTAGAGGAGGAAAATGCAATAAACTGGTAATGAGTTCAAAATATATTAGCATCTAGAGAAAAATAGTGCTAAATGATGTCAGTTTTCTTCCCAAACACCAGCAATAACCCAGGAGTCTCCCCATGGCAGATACACTGCAGTCAATTAAATTAGCCATTTACTACCATCTCATTAAGTCAAGTTCAGCAGGAGGGGACTCAGCGTGAGCCTTTGGCTTTGCACCCAGAACCTATGCAAATGGAAACCTTTGGGCCTATATCCCATATTCCTGCGGGAAGCTTAAGGGAGAGGGGGAGGAACAATCAGTTTGCAAACACTTTAGCTGCAGAGTGAAGGAGTTTGTGGAAATGGATCAGATGGGGAGCACAAAATAAAAACAAAACAAAATGCCAAAAAAAGACTTCAGAAGCATCTCTTGAAATCACAGGGTGACGTGTTCTGTAAAGCGATCCTTATCCAGCCCTCACCCTTCTTCCCTGTGACTGCAAGCCCAGCAGGAACAGGCACCAGTCACTGCTGAGAGCCACATTTCATTCCCCTGAACCAGAAGCTGAGGCAGGAGCAGGATCCCCACCGACGGCAGCCGCAGCACCTCGAGCGCTGCAGCTCAGCCAGCCGCAGCCTGTTGATGCAGGCGGGTACCACCGGCTCCATCCTCCCTCAAGCACCCGGGAAGACAAACGCACACCCTTCTCTAAGGAATAAGCAACATCCGACCCTGTGCTGAGCTTCTGAGCTGTGCCACTTTCCAAACAATCATGTTTCTCCTGGCTTTGCTGTGCCTGGAGCCAAAGGCAGGATTGCAACTTTCATCATTCTCATTTAGTACGAAGGTGCCCGCAGAAGGAAATGCAGCCAAACGCCTCCAAGGGATACTGAGGGACGTTTCAATTTACACTCTCAGTCTCACTGTACTCCTTTATCCCACACTGCTTTCTAACAAGTTGCCTGAAGGGGTTTGTAACAGACCTCCATGGGCCACAGGAACCATCCCTGATAAACCCAAAAAGCTCTTTAGACAAGAGAGGACAATCGTTGATTGACTATTTAAAATTGCATCCACGGAGGACAGAAACCTGAAGCAGTAATTACTTCATTATTAAAGTTTGTAATGAGAAGTTTGTAGTTCTAAGAGAGTCCAAAAATTAGTTTTCCAGCATAAAAAAAAATTACATAAAATAAAAATCTGTTTGCTGATATTCCCCATATTGCACAGTTCTACTCCCAGAAAATATGAGACAGATGAAACATTTGGCAGGTTTTTTTCAGCAGAGTTATTGAATTGCACAGAGTTAAATTTGTGAGGAAAGCTACGACACTCTGAAGTAACAATATTTTTTACAATGCGAAACTAGCAGCCTACAAACATATTGCCTTGAACTCCCCGATGCATTTGGAAACAGCTTTCCAAATTGTTTCTGGTTTACTTTTAGAACAGATATTTAATTTACAATCGGCACACTATTTATTGGCATGCTCTAATAGAATTGTGTTTTGGAAAAGTCACTGTATTTGACATACTTGAATATTTATGCATTTCTATCTCCACGGTCCACCACACATTATATTATCCCTTCTGTTGCATTAATCTGAGGCCCTGCAGCACAGACACGGGCCCATAGTGCTGGGCAGCACACCCACCCCACACAGCCCTGCTCCCAAAATTCACAGCTTAACAATTCCTCCCCATCCAGGACAAGGCACAGCCCCTGGAGAACAGGAGCTCTGGTCTAGAGAGGGATGTGCCAGACAGGCCTGTCCCACATGAACACCTGCCAGGGCACTCGCATCCCTGCTTCTGAAGAGGATGAAGTTAAGGAACAGAGAGATGCAAAAATAAAGCAGCCAGCCAGAGGCAGCCCGCAGCTGGACCCCGTCCAAAGTGAGCCATCACCCAACTGGAAAGAGCTCCTCTGTGTCATCTTCAAGAATGAGTCAAGCATCCAGCTGTGCTTCAGCACGGGGTCTAACTTGCTGCTGAGGATGGGACCTTGGTGCACAGCTGGGATGCTCTTGGGCATGGTAACAAGTAGCTCAAGGAAGGTCCCACACACGATTCACGGCAGTGACAGATCACAGAATCAGTGTGACAGAATGTTAAGGGTTGGAAGGGACCTCGAAAAGATCACCTGGTCCAACCCCCCTGCCAGAGCAGGATCCTGAACTTGGGTATGAAGCTCCCCCGCACCCCTCCCCTTCCTCCGAACCCTGCGCTCGTGCAGACAGACACATCTCTCATGAGCTGAAATTTCGGATGAGAAATCCTCCCGTCCTTGACCTTAGGAGACACGGTGCCCTCATTGGCAATTCCTGCAGCCACCTCCAACGCATCAGCACATCCTGTGTGACTCAGAGCAAGCAATGACCCACTCTAACTACACCCAGAGCCTCAGTAGCCCCAACAGCTTCGCTCCAGCAGCAGGAGCACGTCAGTCAAAGGCAGAATCTGGGCTGCAGCTTTCCCTGCATGCAGCTGGGGCTCTGTGCCATCCCCATGGCTTCAGGGAATATCCCACCACTCAACTAGTCCCATCATCTTTTATCAAAGGTGTGATTCAGGGATAAGCAGGGAGAGATCAAGAGGCAAGGGGAGGGACTTTTGTTTTCATCACACAGGGAAAAGCCCACATCTAATGTAGATCCTTCACATTTATTTATTTAGTTACAAAACTTCAGGCAGTAATTACACGGATGAATTGAAACCAGAGGACCTCAGTTGTGTTTTCCCCTGCTGATCCACCTGTTGGCAATAGCTGGAGATGCTCCCAAACCTCTGTGCTAGAACAGACAGACAAGATGCACAGAGAGCTACCGTAACTTCACCTGCAGAGAGGAAGATGAATAGCCCAAATCTTACCCATCCTGGAGAGAAAGCCTCTTAAGCACCAGTAAGGGGCTGAGGAAACCCTGCTAAGCTCTCTATGGATTATGTATGCTTTTTTTTTTTCTCCCTACGTTAAGGTAGAGCACAAATACTTCTCTTCCAAAATACTGTCAGAGAAATGTAAACACTAGTAAGATTTCTTTGCAGAGGCCTCCACAGATGGAAAGACTCCATCTACAAACCGGTAGGGAAAAGCTAATTTGAGCATAAAAATAAATGTTGAAGAGCCACTGACCCACCCCTCGCCACACTGCAATGGTCAGTAGAACCTACAGCGACTCATGAGAGGCAAGCTGGCTGCAACAGCTCATGCACTGGAGAAAGCATTTAGGCTAACGAGTCTCTTTTGGTTGGGTACTTTTTTTTCTTTCCAATACCTTACAGCTTTTCACCCACCCACACACAACAGTATCCAGTTGCTTCCTAGGTCCAGTTCTCCTCTCCCTTAAAATAGTTCATTTCCTTTCTTATTTCTTTCTGGCTGGGACATGTTCTGAACTATGTTTTGAAGGAGGAGAGGACAAAAGGGAACAGTTTTAGTGCATGAAAAAAAAAAAAAACCAGCTTAAAGAAGGCAGACTGAGCTGTAAAATACATATTCAGTAAAATCTCTCTCAGTACGTACCAGTTCCTGCTTTCTGGATGATTTGGTTGAAAAGCAGTTTTGAACAGATGCTTAGTCACAATACATTAAAATGCTTACATTTATGTAAATATCTCTACATGCAGAAACTGCCCAAATGTCTGCTTTTCTGCAAACTCCATTACATAACATATCACCAAAGATTTTGCAGGTATTGTGGCACGCTACAAAAGGCTCCCGGTGCCCAGGATTCCCTTCTGAGCGAGCTGTCAGTACAGAGCGCCCAGGACTTGCTCTTGAACGCGATTCGGTGTAAAACAGCTGCCTAATTTCAATCTACTGGCTGTTGGAAGCCTACAGCAGATCAGCGGCTGCTGAACCAGTTCTTCAACAGAACTTCAGCACCGCTCGCATCCCTCCAAGCTGCTCGGCTCCAGCTCAAGCAGAACATGAGATCATCTGTTTTGCAGCCCAGGAAGGGGTGTTTGTAATGCAAGAAGTCTCGAACAGAAATAAGTCGCGGGTAGCCAGCGATGCCAAGCTCGCTCGCACACACGAGAGGAGCTGCTTTTTCGGAGGCAGCATCTCCATGCAAAGACCCGCACGTTAAAGCCGCACAAATTGTTCGAGACGCGGTACACCGCTAAACCCACAAGCGGTACAAGTGGCATTTTAATTTGCCAAGAGGGGGAGGCGAGCAAGGAAAAAGAAAAGCAGATCCTTGGGTCTTCCTTCAGGAAAATGGACAGGACCGAGTCCGGCTGAGCAGTGCAAAGGGCAGCGATGTGAGAAGGCGCATCGCTCCGTTTGTCTTGCATGTGACGGCACCGACAGCCAGATGGGAATAAGGAGTAACGACGGCTGCTGACAGCAGAGAGTGGATTTGCCGTGAAAACCTCACAAGTTTCCAGCTGGGAAAAGCGGGGGATCTCTCCGCCCGCTGCACAAATATAAAAATAAACCCCACCACCACCTTCCGCATGCGAAGGCGTAGGATAGGAAGCGAGAAACTCCGCTGCTCACGATGCATCTGGTGGCGGTTCTGTCGCTGTCACTGCACCCGCGATCGATCGCTACCGAGGAGCTCCCCGGTGCTCGCTGCCGGGCCCCGGTGGCTTCACCCAGAGGCCCAGGGGACCCCCCACCCACCCACCCTCGTGGCCGTCCTCACAGGCGGCCCTCCCCCCACCACCCCCCGCCGCTGCTAGGGAACCAAACCCCGGCTCAGCCCCGGACAGATGCCCTCTCCCGTACTCGGGGCGCCGGAGAAGGGGCAGGAGGATGCAGCCGGGGTGGGGAAAGGGGCTACAGGTCTCCGACGGGCACCGAAACTGAGCCCCCCGGCACCGAGGGGGGCACTATCGCAGCACGCCCCGGGGTTGGGGGGAGCGGAGCCGGCAGGCGCTGCAGCGCATCTCCCCCGCACACACACACACGGTTCTTTAATCCTCATCCCTCGGCGCTTGCCAGAGCCGCGGCCGGCGGCGCGGAGCTGCAGCCGGAGCCCGAGCAGCCGCCCCCGGACCCCGGGACAACCGCGCTCCCCATCCCTTCCACCGCCTCCGTCCAACCGGAGGGATCTAGGCTGGCTCCGCACCCTCCGGCAGCGCAGAGGGGGTTGGGCCGGGAAGCGGCTGGGTGCCCGGAGTTGCCCGGCGCAGCCCGGTCACCGCCAAGTGCCGCCGGGGAAAAGCTCCCCGCGACCCCCGCGCTGCCCTCGCACAGCGGGGACATCTCATCCGCGAAGCCCGTCCCAGCCGTGCCTCCGCTGCCTTGAGCCCGCATCTCTGCCGAGCCATATTTCTCTCTAACGCAAACCCATCTCAATCATCGCCTTTTCTCCCCCCCACCCTCCACTTTCCCTGCATGGATTGCTTCTTGCAAATAGGGCGATAAATCCAGAAAGTGCCATGCACGGTGCAGAAGGGAGACGGGGGAGGATGCTGAAACAGAGAGGGTGGCTGGGAGGGAAACATGATCCTCCTGAGAGGAGGCAAAGGAAGCACCTGAAAGGGGCATGAACGGAGTTCAAAGCGGCGGGCAGTGTCCAACCGCCCGTCCCCGGCGGGCAGAGCCCCGCGGCACGGCACGGCCCGGCACAGCCTGGAGCCCCGAGACCCGCCCGGCCCGGCGCCGCACAGCCCTACCTGGAAAAGCCGGAGGATGTTGGCCACCATAATGGACACTGAACTTCCCGACGCCCCGATCACTCCAACTACTTTTTCCGGCTTGACGAAAACGGGCGGCTCCCCGTTGGTGCACCTCACGTCGGAGGTGTCCTTCTGGATGAGAGCCTGGACGAAGGTGAGGGACTGCTCCAGAGCGTAGGTGTCTCGGGAGCAGGTGTCCAAGATGCGAGCGCCCAGCGTGACATTGGGCAGCAGGTCCGGGTCGCTGTTGATCTGGTCCAGGGCGTAAAGCATCGCCTCCAGCCTGTGGATGCCGTTCTCCTTCTTGATGTCCCCGCAGGGCACGCCCGGGGGGCCCTTGGCGTGGACCGGGAAGAGGCCGCCCAGGGTGATGTCCCCTTCCAGTCGGATGGAATGGGGCGCGTACATCTCCTGCCCCTGGGCCGCCTCCGAGAGCAGCAACTCCAGCAGGCAGCAGGGCAACTTCAGCAGAGTCAGGAGCCGCAGGAGCCTGCCCAGGCGGACCATGGTGCTGCCTCCGGCGCCGCCGCCCGGGCGCTGCCCTGGGCGATGCCCCGCGCTCCCGCCCGCCTTCATACAGCCCGGAGGGGGCCGGGGCGGGATGGGCCGGGGAGGCGGGGGGGAGTTCGGCCGCTCCCTCCCGCCCTGGCCGCGGCTGCCTCCGCCGCGCTCCGCGGCAGCCCGGCACTGGGGAGCCGCGCCGCGCCGCTACCGCTTTAAATGGTGGCCGGTCCTCTCCGCCTCCCGCCCCCTCCGCCGCCCCGCCCGCCGCCGCCGCCGCTGCCGCCGCCGCTGCTGCTGCTGCTGCTGCTGCTGCTGCTGCGCAGGATGCGGCCGCACCGCCCGAGCTCGGGCCGGGGATGGAAATCGGGATGGAGCCGGGCGCCGGCCCCTTCATCGGGGGGAGAGTAGGGGGAGGGGGCTACAGGTGGCACGGGGACCGGCCGGACCCCGACGGCGCCGGGGAAGGGGAGACCCGGGCCAGCCCTTCCCGGGACCGCATCCGGAGCGCAGCGTCAACGGCCGGGTGATGCCGCCGGGAGCCGGAGCCGGGAGGTTGCGCGGATGCCCGAGCACCCGCGAAAGGTGCCTCGGCGGGGGAACACCCCGCTCAGCCCCACCGGAGCATCCTCCTCCTGCTGCTCCCAGCGGGGCCGCGGAGCGGGGCCGGTGCTCGGGCAGCGGGCGCCCCCAGCTAGCGGGGCCCGGCAGTGCCGCCGCGGGCAGCGGGGCGAGCAGGGGGCGGCAGCGGAGAGCCTCCAGCCTGCCGCCGGAGTGCCGGAGCATTCTAGCAAGCCTATGGCATCCAGACCCGAGTAATCCGGATTTTTGACATAGAAAAGAGATCCTCCTCCCCGCTAAGGTGGATACCAATGGAGCCAGCAAAGAGGAGGAGGAGTTTGGATGTAACCCCATACTCCCAAAACCAAAGTAATGCAGCTGATCTCTTTCTATTTTAAGATCTCCAGACCCATTTTTGTTCAGCACACCCAGATCTATCTCAAGGATGCTGGAACATCCTGGTTTTGTTCACTTCAACCCAAAACTATAATATCCAAAGAGACAACACCTGTTGCCATTCCCTGCTGACCGGCAAATCTACACCCTGTCACATTCCCAAATCAAGAGTAATGTAAAATACATCTCTGATAGCTGCTTCCCACTAGACCGAGCACATTTTTGGGACACAACCTTTAATTCATCGATACCAGATCAAGTATAGCCACTGGTCATCATTTGGCCCCTAACCCACACTGGACCAGCGGCACTTGATGTGTAGTAGTTCATAGAATCATGAAACTATAGAATCATAGACTGGTTTTGGGTAGGAAAGGACCTTTAAATGTCACCTAGTCCAACCCCCCTGCAGTGAACAGGGACATCTGCAACTAGAGCAGGTAACACAGAGCGCCAGCCAACCTGTCTAGTCCAGCTACAGCTCCAAAGTGTGGCTCACTAAGAGACAGCTACAGCGATTGCTTCATTTCCAACACATTTCCACAGTGAAGCCAGAGTAACACAACTGTTACTGTCGTAACAGTAAAAAACAGCAGTAAAAACTGATGGTTTTTATCTGTTTCAGCCTGGCCAAATTTTCTCTCACCACAATGAAATGTGGCAGCAAGAGTAGCCTGGCAGACACAAGTGAGGGGCTTTGCTGGTCAGGTCTTGACTGAGATGGAGCTGGCTATGGATTAGTGACACATCTTCCAATAAGCATTAAGGCATTTTAACACCTTCAAATCTCAGTATTTTAAAAAACTATGTCCTTACCATAGTTTTCTCTATTTTTTTTTTTTTCTCCTTGCATGTTGTGTCTCTGTGTCCGCTTGTGTTTGGCAAAAGTTACCACGGCTGAGGATTCCAAACTGGTGCTATTCAAATACCACCACAACCAGAGCAGGCATATGAATGTTCCTTGGTGAAAGGGGACATTTGGAGAACAGCAGAACTGGACAGACGTGACAGGTCAGAGAATTTTGCAGTAGGGCCAGGAAATAACAAGCATAAACAACAATAAAAGCAGCTGGAGTTCTCCACTAGAAATTATAATTTTTGGGCTTGGGACCAAAATTTAGGTTTTCCATGGACTAAAAACATCAGAAGAGATTATTTCATTGTAATTTGGGTATCGTGATCCAGCTTGTGCCGTTACCCAGGCTTTCTGCTGCCTCCCCAGGGTCAGACACCCACTCCCAACCTCTGCCAGTCAAGCTGCAGCTTACCCAGTGCCCTTTCACCATCCCTTGATGCACACACACCCCCCCCTTTAACTCTTCACCGTCAGTTCATCTGCTGCACAGTGTAAGCGATTTCCTTCTCAGCTATCCCGTGGTAACCTCAGCTGGACCATCCCCCTTTGACATCTGAAAGTGTATGGTTGAAGTGGAAGCTCTTCAGCGTTTATTTACCTCTCACCCACTTAAAGCTCCTCGTTGTGAATCTCAGCTGTATTTATTTTTATTACTAAAAAAAAAATAAAAATCTGATTCTAGTGGCTGTGGAGAAGAGTTTGCAAGTGTGACTCAAGTTCACCTTGAGTGCTCAGGATTCAGAAAGGAAGCAAATATACATCATCTTTTCTAATAAATCTCACCATTTTGCTGGATGCTACCTCATGATTTTGAAAGCTTCTTGTTTTGTTTTGTTTTGTTTTTCATTTGGGCAAATCCACAGTTACATTCAACATGTTTATCCTCTCAAAATTACAGAAAACCCATCTGCCGTCTACTTCACCCTCCTTTCCCCCACACCCTGGTTTACCTAAAAGATTAATCTACAGATCCCACACCAGTTTCCCTCAGGGAACATAGGAAATGACACAGCTGATCAAGGTGGACCCAGGGTCCTAGCCCAGTATCTTGTCTTGGAATAGCAGCAGATGTGTCAGAAGAGAAAGAGAGAGCTCTGCAGTATGCAGATGTCTTTAATCTGTTCCTACCATAAGTCTCACCCTGGTCTCTCGTATATAGAAATTGGTTTAAGCCTCGAAGCATGAAGAAATATTCTAATTACATTACAAAAATTGATATAGTTAATCATTACTCTGGATATTCTTGATATCCATAAAAATGCCCAGTCCCTCTTCCACTCTTGCTAAGTACTTGGCTTCAGAGGCCTCCCGTGGTAATGAGCATCACCGTTTAATTGGACATCACCTGAAAAAAAGCAAAAAAGCTGTTTATCAGTTTTCAATTTCCTGCTTTTTAACTCTTAAAAATAACCAGTAATCCCCCTTTCATCATACCTGATCTCCATCCACCATGTGCAGTCAGCTACCTACATTCAATCTGGCCCTCTCAGACAAGAAACTAAATATAATAGTCTGAGCATCTGTCACTGCCGTATTTGACTTTGGAGAAGCATTTCATTTTGGTTTGGATTACCAAATACCTAGAGGTGGGACCACGCCGACTAAATACCACCGCGAGCACATCACACCTGCGCTGCGTAACAGCCCCTATCCCACTGCACCTAAAAAACTCCGCTCCTCCTGACAGCCCACCACAACAGCTACGCTAAGTGGGTTCAACAAGCAGCTCCTAAGCAAAAATTGGATTATGTCCACTCAAAACTGAACTCACCCACTCTTAAAGGCACCAGCAAGAATTTCGAGTTGCGACATCACATTAAAGTCACAGCCCTAGTCTGAGACGACTCTCAGAAAGCAACGTTATTACAGTAAAGCAGCATTCTAGGTGTTTCATGGGAACATTGACAGAAGCGTATGGTGGGGAAGTCATTTCAACGGGAGGTTTTTTGTATTTCACTTCACAATTAGTCATTCTGGTACCGAAGCAAATTCCCAGCATAAGTTGCTTGCTAAATTCCCAGGGATGACAAATGCTTTCTTTAGACATCCTGGCTCACCCCAGCACAGCCTGCAGCCCTCCTGTGAGAAGAATGAAACTATTCCCTTTTTCTCAACCAAAGATCAAAGCACAGGGGAGGCCAGCTTTGGGTTTGGATGCCCATGAGTGCTATGGCCACTCCAAGCAGACCAGGGACACAGAAGCCCACCCATGGACATGCATTCACTGCCCATGCTCTTTGCAGTGCCAGGGTCACTCTCTTTTTCCTCCAGGGAAGGTTTGCTTCACAAAAAAACCAAAAAAAAACAAACCACAAAAGAAAACAAAACTTCACTGGAAGAAAAAAAAAAAAAAAACAAAGCAGAAAAAAACCCAAACCAAATATAAAACCCAAACCAAAACTGATCTTTTTAGTAAGAGAATTTGTTTAGAAGTAAACAGTGTTTAAACACATCCAAAAGCATATTCAAACCCATTCCCTAACTCGTCTGTCAAATAAGATCGTGGATTCAGCCAAATTGCTGCTGGAAAAGCAAAGACTTTGCCAGAAAGAAATCAACATCGTAGCTGGCATCCTTCAGGGGAGCTACGCGATTGCCATCACAGGAGGATCGTACCCACATCTATTTTCAAAGACACTGGGTAATTAAACATCACTTTTCTGCCGGCAACTGGCAAAGGGAACACAAAGTCATGTTATAACCGACCGGTGGAAGCAAAACGAAGAGCGATGGGCTAGCAGAAAGGAGAAATCAACCAATAGTTCCAGTTTTGGTAATGTAGCACGACGCTGCCATGCGCAGTCGGAGGTCATTTGGAACAACTGTAATGGATGTGGTACAAGCAATTAATTTGTTGGGTGAAGTCAGTGGTGGGATGGCAGCCAGAGCTCCTGCTTATCTGGTGCTCAGAAAATAATGAATTTTTTGGAGCAGAAGATGGAGAAAAAAAAAACTCTGATCCTTAACTCGGTGTTTTGATGTTGCTGTTTTCAAAGAGGTGTCAGGGTGGCTCTGGTTTCCAGGGAGGACAGGGGACAGCAAAAATCTCTTCAGGGATATAATAGCTTGGTTCTCTTGTTAGATCTTAATTTCTAGAAGATAAAATTTAATTTCACATTTGTATCTTATGCCAAAATATTGAAATATAAATTATTTAAATATATTATAAATTATGAATACATTATAATTTATTATACATACTACATTAGTAAATCTTAAATACATGATATGGATTGTTCCCAGGTCTATGAAGAAAAAAAAAATATTTCAATGACGACTTTGTGCTGACCCATAAAATATCTGGGCCCGGTTCTCTGTTGTGACAGCCTAGTGTGAGCCCCCACAAAACCAAAGCAGCACAGCTCTGAGAGCTGATGGGAAAGCACATTTGCTTTTCTTCGATGCTTGCAAAGATCCCCCAATTTACACATACATGGTTATTTTCCATTTTCAGCCACCTCCTGGGTCCTGCCTCCTGTGCACAGGCTGCTACTGCTTAAAAAAGAAAAAGGCTCTAGGAGGACAAGAAAACCCTTGGCTGTAGGTTGAAGCCAATCTGTTAGATGTGGTGATGAGTCCAAGTCTTTGACAGAAAGGTTGGTTTCCTTCCTCCCTGACTGGCTGCGTCAGAGGCAGGTCACCACGGTGCCAGCAGATGCCACGAACAGGAGGGATCCCACGGCTGACGTGGTACAAGGATCCCCACAGCGCAGCGTCATGAGGTGACCCCCCCCACACACACCCCGTCACCCAACACAGGGTGGCAGATGCTCCGTGACCCACCAGAGCTGGCAGTGGCACCAGGCTGCAGCCATCACCTGCTGCTCTGAACATGGGATGTGACGGGGTCACATCTTTGGGTCACTTCCCAGCATCTAGATTCTCCCGTGGGGAGGGATGTGCCTTGGCACAGGGACAGAGGAGAGCTCAGAAGAGAGCTCCAAGCACTTGCTACCAAGGTATAAACCTTTCAGAAGTTATCTCCATTAGTTAGGGAAGCATTGCCAAAGGAGTAGCTCTGACAGAAGGTGCAGGTGTGCGGCGACTGCTCTTGTTTTTATTGTAGCTTATGCTATGATAGATCATATCTTGTGTATTACGAGCTCAACATACTTGGAAATATAATATTTTTTTATTTTAAAATTTTTGATAATATTAAAAAACAGAAAAAG
>JANIJG010008478.1:65033-89546 GCA_024611175.1 Megaceryle torquata | reverse complement strand
CTCTTTCTCTCTCTCTCTTTCTCTCTCTCTCTTTCTCTCTCTCTCTCTTTCTCTCTCTCTCTTTCTCTCTCTCTCTCTCTCTTTCTCTCAATTCTCTCTCTCTGTCCTTTTTTTTTTTTCTCTCTCTCTCTTTATTTCTTTTTTCCTTTTCCAAGGTGAGCAGTTGTGGAATGTTTTTTTTTTAAGTTGAGTTGAAAACAAGTTTCTCAAAATATATAAGTCCCATTGTAAAATAAAGTGTCTTTCTCTTTAAAAATCCATGGAAGTGGAATGGTCATAATTAAGCAGGACTGATGTAGAAAATGCTTTTCCACAGACCTGCAGCCTGCTCTTTTCTGTGTTACTGAATGACCAGTTTGTGGCTGTTACAGAGAATAGGACATAACATAAAATGTTAACCATGAAATTTCTACTTTCATATTATAACGTCAGGCACTTGAGATGATTCTGGTTTATATGTGTGTGCCAGAAAAGAATGAAAGCATGTCTTGGGGGAGGAGGAGAACTTCCAGGACTGAAGCCATGTTATTAAAATAATGTCAGATCCAAAAAGGTGATCAGGAAATGCTTTTATCTTAGTTGTAGTGATTCTGAATTGAACATCAAGACAAGAATGAATGGGAAGAAGTAAAGCAATCACAAAGCTCACAGAACAAGGGAGATAGCTGCAGGTCCTACTGTCATCATCCGTGTGTATATTTCAAAGAAATCTGCTAGAAACCACTGTGATTTTGGTAGCTCTTTCTTGGGAATGCCTATGAAAGGCAAATAAATTTGAATGGACAGAATGATTTCTGTTTTGATAGCTCACTGCACTTCGTGGTGTGTGGAAATGTAGTACGTTATTGGAATGAACCTGGGCAGTCCTGACACGGAATCTGGTAGCACCATGCGCTTTTCATTTCCCTTTCCTCACTTCATCTCCTTGTCTTGCTGCAGATCTTCCCTACTCCACTGGAGCCAGCCCATCTCCAGTATCAGGTGTGAGGATTCAATTCACATGGAAAGGTGCTGTAGGATGCTTCACAGATAGTTTCAGATTCAATATTTGCTGTACTAGACATACAGGTGACAATGAGTTCTATCATTTTTTTCTGCTTTATTTTGGTGATCTTTTTTACTGTAGTAATTCAGTTTGAATACCAGACAATACCATGTGTGCATATCACTTCCTGTTAAAAAAACCAGATTACCGTGAACAGAGTAAAATGAAGTTGGGAAAATTGTAAGATAAAATATGAGAAACTGTATTTATGTGCTGTTTTCTGATTGAATCTTATGGGGGAAAAAAAAATAGGGAAATTATATTTTCCCTTCTTTTTTTTTCCCTGGCATGGAGTTTTCAGTGGTGATTTCATACAGTAATTTCTCAAATGCGTATGTAAAGTAAATCTTAAACAAAAAAACCACCCCATAATTCAAACTGACCTTATACTTGATTGTTGTTCCAATTTTATGAGCAGTATAATCTGGGCTTTTCCTAGCATGTTGTTGAATAACAGCTCTAGACTTAAAATGGTGAAGAAAAGGTATTGCAACAGAAGGAGATTACAAAGAGGCACAAGACAGATGACAGCCAAGGAGTTTGTGTTCGTATTTTTACTGTTCTAATTTTGACATGTTGTTCTCAATATTTTATTACCTTAATTTTTATTCAGCTTTCTATTTCACACTTCATAATTGCTGAATAGGTTACGGTGAAACTGTAATTCTACTCCTGAGAAGATTTTGGGTTTGTTATATGCATGCTAATGTCTCTCAGTGGTGAGACCAGTTTGACCGTAGGTTTTAACATTCCTGGTGACAGAATTCTGTTTGGGTTCTAAAAGTAGAAGATTAAGCTTTCTTCCTAAATATTTCTACTGAGAAAAACTCTTTCCTGTGGGAAATACTTCTCTTGTTAAAATGGGATGTTTAAAAAATCGTGATACTGTTGGAGTGGATCTCTGTAGTCTTTAGCTGGGGGGGAGAAAAAGATAATATGGCCTTACCATTTTGAGATAATAGATCTAAGTGTTGTGTACAAGAAGAAGCAGGGAGGCTAGAGTCCTTATTTCAGCTGTTAGCACTGTCTGGGAACGCTGTGCCCATTTCCCTCCCAGATCAACCCAGGTAGCTTCGAAACAGCAGGAGGGACAGATATGAAAGAGAAGAGAGGAAGAGCTGCCACAGTTGTACGATCTGTTCATAGCTGAGAAAGTGTCCAGATGGTCCTAAGGAAATGATGAGATTTAAATGAAATGTCATACACTCAGAAAATGGAATCGCATACGTCATACATCAACTAAACTTCTTAAGAAGGAGTGCTGGGGAGGTTAGCTCGTGCATGGGCATACTTCATCTCTTCTTTAGGAAGGCTTGTAAAGTACTTTGTAAATGACAAATTTAGAAAGTCATTAAGCGCAGTATCAAAGCTCGGTTGCTTAAGTGGATCCAATTTTGATGTGCTTTCAAAACCTGAGGGCACTTCTGATAGGAAGTGGTTTCCTAATGAGGGAATTGACTAGCAGGAACGACTTTTAAAGACTTAACTACACATCAGCTACAATTTTGTCCAGGTAAATGGCTTATGCCTTCAGTGCAGGGGGAGGCTAGATGATGGGGTTAAGGACAAAAATGGATATGTAGTACTAATAAACTTTAAAGCCTTGTGGAAGACAAGAGTATGAAATGACAGTCTATATAATCTTAAACATTTGTTACAATTTTCATATAACCAAATAATGCTGTAGCGTAGGTGGGCGGGATGATGCGATGGAAGTAGTGATAAACATATGGGTAATCTGAAAGAGCTAAACAAATACTGTCTGGAACACAGCGTTCGGTAATATTCTAGAGAGCAAGGATGCAGATGTGGCAAGAGTGACAGCTCATTTTCAGGTGGCTTGAAAGGGTAAAAAAGAAAAACCATGCCACCTTGACATTCAGTTGCCTGTGGCTGGCACTGAGCAGTTTGGCAGCCAGGAGAGTTTTCCATTCAGTTCGGTGTTGACCAGAGAGATGCACGCTAGGATGTCAGGTAGAGGCAGATGTATTTCTATCCCACATAATTGTAAGAGAAATGGATGGAGTGTAAAATAAATAAAAATAGAAGAAATCTCTTGTGCATGGTGTGATGAAGTCTTCTACCATGACTGTCTATAATCTTCTTGTCCATTCACTTGAGTCAGGGCTTCAGTGTCTGTAAAATTTTTTGTCATTTTTCTGAGGTGTCAGCGATTTCAGTACCTCTGCCACAGTCTGTGACGCTCTCCAGCTGCTGGGCCTTGACCATTGTTCTTTTAGTCCATATACCGTGCAAGGACCTGGCTGAAGCTATGTCCTGTTTTGCAGTCTCTCTTCCAAGTGACTTTTTTTGAATCATTTGAATGCCCCCTACATAATTGCATGGACCGAGGCTACCCGGAATTGAAACCTGGGCAATGAAATGCAGTATTTAGCCAGGAGACTGAGGAGAGCAGAAATACAGGCTGGTGGATGAAGGCTACCAGGGAAATAACTGCAGCAACTTGATTTGTGAACTGCTGAGACTAGCTGTGATCTTCCTTTTTCCTGAATTCAGAGGGAAAGAGCTTTTGCGTGCAGCTGCATCTACATCATTGTGTGAAGGTCACAACATGGAGAGCTTTGTAAAAAACTCCCAAAATAGCCATGAGATTTTTCAATTAATATTTTAATTATGAACCTTTCCATCTACTAGAGAGAAATGATGAAACTGTGTTTAACAAGAACTCCATTACAGCACATCATTCAGTTTGTCAATTAATTTTAGTAAAGCAAACTTAGATGATATAGGTCACCTAGGTAAGCAAGCAGCAGTGCTTTTGTTCAAAGTATAACCGAGTTAGAATAATGGCTTTTTATACTTTCCTATAACAGAGATGTGTATCTGATAAAGTTAATCCAGCTTAGTAATAAATGCATTGTGAGTGGGTGATGAGCGATAAAGCGTTCGCAGGAAGGCTTCTTGTACATGGTGTTTAACAAAATTTATCATGGTGATACAACAACAACAAAGAAATGTATTTCACATTTCCCTTGTAAACTGAAGCACGCATCGCAGGAAACCACACACTGACTTTACTTTCTGCCTTCCCTTTCAAAAGAGTGTGAAATTTTACCACAAGCCTCCTCTAAATTGGTCAAGCCAGATACTGGCCCCTTTGTTCATGTGGCATATCCCACTGTAAATAATTACAAATTATTTTTAGTATTATTATATTAGTATAAATTACTAATTACAAAGCTTTGAGTATTTCACTGACCAGTGCAGATTTAGGTCAAGGTACATACCGTTTTTCCTAGTCAACCCTTAACTCGTGAAGCTCGGCCTGAGTCTGACCAATGACCTCTGGTGGTGTTGGATGCCCGTTTGCCATACCTGTAAAACTACACACGTATATGGTTAAGTCTTATTACTGTTTTTAAGTATTTCAGTTGCTGTGCTTTGTGTTTACACTCTGCACACCTTTCCTTTCAAGTAATCTGGCAGTTTGTCGAAGACAATATAATTCAAAGGATTGCTAATGTGATGTTGAAATGTAACATCCTAATCAGGTAGGACAGAATTCATCTTCCGTTACAAAATGGAGAGGAAATTATATCTTAGCTTTTTTAGTGCCAAAATTTGAATATGTATATATTAGAATAAACAGAACTTGATGAAAATGAAATAATCCCATAATTACTGAGTTTAGAGAGAGATTATTAGTACTTTACTCTTTTTTACTAAAGAAGGGGGTGTTTGTTAGTTCTAAAGTAGTAGATGATAAAGATGTGTCCAAACTCCATTCCTTTGATCAGAGGAGAGGAAAGCTAATTCATGAACCTGAATTTTCAAGTTTTTACCCATAAAATTTTTTGTGACTCAACTTTTTGCAGAAGCCTCCTGGCAGGGGTGAACTCCTGTCAGGTACTATAGGAGCAATCTGGAAATCAACTGTGTTCTTTACTTTTAATTTCACTACATTTCACATGGATTAGAGACAACTTTATGCTTAATTTAAGGTTTTCCACATGCTATGACAGTTTCCTTCTTTGACATTGATAAAGAAAATACTTTTATATATTTGTCCAGTCTTCCTGTAGCCACTGAAATTGCTGACTCCCTGATGTTTTTGCTTTAAGAAGCTCTGGGCATGATTGGTAGTGCTTCAGAAAGGTTGAAGTTCTGCCTCTCAGATCAAGTGGAAGATTTCTTATGAGTAACCGTTTGTCCACTTCCAGAACACTCACCCGTTGAGTCTTTGGCTCATAGAGCTCTCATCACTGTTCTTCAACATCTCAAAAGCTGTTGGTAGCACTACAGGACCATGCTGAAATCTTAATCGTAAGTGAACATAAAATATCATCTATGATAAAAGTAGAAGATTTTTTTTTTTCCCAGTTCAGAGTTTCCCATCTGATGGTTAAAGAACATCAAATTAGACTAGAACCCATAAAAGGAAGATACGCCAGAGAGATGAAAGCATTGCATTTTCAGAAGAGTTGCTTGCTATTCAAGGCCAGTTAGCATTTCATTGGTCTGAAAAGTAACTGCCTACGTTTTGTGATTTGCTGTAGGAATGCTTTCCCTGCAATTGGTTTACATGAAGCAGTAGCTTTAACTGTTTCTCCAGGCTGAATAATTTGTCTCATTATAATGTGTTACTCTTTGTCACCAGAGGGTGCCATTGCTGTGATCTTCCACTTTTTTCTGCTAAAACCCACTGAATTTTGGAAGAGGTGATGCTTTTAACTGGTACCTCTTTCTTTAGTTTTGTAAAGCAATGGCAGGAAAAAGTGGCCTTAAGGAGAATGATTTTCACAAGTGGCACCAGAGCTGTGTTTAGATGCAATTCCTCAGGTGCTGTCAGGAAATCAAGCAGTAGTTGGAACAACCAACTCCTGAGAGGGAGCTGTTTCCTGGTTATCCACTTGGGTTTGTTATTTTACACCATAATTGCTACAAACTCTACATCACTCATTTCTTACTGAGAAAATCACCTCAGGTTTCTAGATACCTAGTACTGTGCAGCAGAACAACTTTGGTGTCAGAAGAGGCAGTTTGATTTGTGAATAAAGTTGCAGAAAGAGGTGTAGTTGCTGCGGAATAAGTTGCTGATATACTCGGTGTTGGCTTCCCAAGGCACCCAGTTCAAGGTTCCTTTCCTAATATTAAAAAATGTGTAAAAGCTTTGGGCTCATCCATCCTGCACGTCCACCAAAGTGTGTGGTTGCACAGGGGCTGTCCCTCTCTGTTCAGGTGATGGGCTCTGAGAGATTTACACGTTAGACACCAAGAAACTTTGCCGATTCATGGAACACAACATAGAGTTAATCCACAGAGTATATCAGACTGTATTTGGATGCAGTATGAACTCATAGCTTACGTCCTCTGGTATTCTCCTTGTGCTCCCAAAAACTCAATGCAGCTGTCCAGGTAAATGAAATAAAAATAGGGACATAACGAGTTTCTTTTCCTGTAGGCTAAGATGGAAGAAGAAATTTTGGTAGGCTTTTTTTTTTTTTGCTTTTCAATTATTAAGAACCATGCTGGTATTATTGAGGGCCTTCAAATAACCTCTCCCCGGGACAGATTTTACGGGTGTGTGACACTTCAGTGGAAAGGATGGCTTTTGTCATTCCTGAAGTTCTAATAAATATACCTCAGACATCGCTGAGTGTTCAGGTCCTTCTAGGGCTTTCCCATAGCACGTTGCTAATGTGGAGAGGAAGGCCTTTCAGCTGATGAAACTGTATTTGCCCAGAAGTTTGAGATGCTAATGGAAACTGATAACTCCTTGCCATGTTTGCCCTGTTGAAACCAAGATACCATCTTGTAAGAAGGCATAATATCATTCAATTATAACAACATGCCTGTAGGCAAGGCACAATATGTGAGCATCATTTGTTTGCTTAGAGCCATGACTGTCATTCAGAAATACTGAAAGGTAGCAGTTGGATTTTTTTCACAGAAATGGTTAAGGGACTTTTTCTCAACATCAAATTAGCGTTCAAGAGTGAAAATACAGCTTCTGTTTTCTCAGATGCTGAGCTGTAAGAATGAGTAATTGTGATTCCTGGAGGAAAAAAAAAAATGTTTGGTTGTTTGTTTTTTTTATAAAAAACTTGAGTGGTACTAAATAAGAAATGGGTTTACCAGTTTTCCTTAGAAGACTTCTATATTGTAAACTTGAAATAAGATCAATTATGCTGAAGGTACTCCTCTTCCTCTTTCAAAGGAGGGGAATTATTTTTATGGAGTTGTATGTTATTTTTGTATCTCCCACATAAGTCTATGGCTTTAAGCTATATTACACAGAGTATGAAAAACCAGGAGAACAGATATAACTGCATAACAGAGTCGACTTTGTCTTTTGTAACTTTCTCTTTTGTGCGTTTCTTTTTTGTTCGGTTGCGGTTGGGATTTTTTAGACTTTTTTTTGTTGTGTTAGGTAAACCACATCGCTAACAGTATACGTAGATAATTCAGTTCCTTTCCTTCCTTTGTGGCACTCTCTACATCTTCAGTATTAATATAGTTAAATAATAAACCTTATTGCCCAGTCCTGTCAATATATCCCTGGGTAGCTGCTCAATGACTCCTTGAGTCTTGATCATCTAGATTAATTTGCCAGCTTTAATTTTCAGCGTAATTACTGCACACTTCAAGACCACTTCTATTGTGGTACTTAGCCAGTTTTTATTCTTTGAGATGCTTTATTTCTTGACCTATAATTTGACTTTCCTACGAGTATCTGAAGATGGATGCCCATATTCAGCGTAATCCTAAATGTTGGACTGGATCACGCTCCAAGTCTGTCCTCTAGCTGCCACAGTCAGGACTCAGTCCTCTCTCCTGTGGACTCTACTTGTGGACTCAGTGTCCTCACTGAGAAGTAAGGACCTTCTGTACATAATGGAGCACTGTATCAGCTCTCTTAGGTGACAGAAAGCCATCTGATCTTCTCAAATGAACGTTTCCATTAATTTAAAAGCAGAATTTCTCCTATGTTTTCAGATTTTTTGGGTGATCTGAATTAGTTCATTACATTTAACTTCCATGGATAGCAGGACAGCTGAAGGCAGACTGGTGTGATTACGAATTATGATATTTTATGGGGCTCTTTTATTTTTTTATTAAGAGAAATTGATATATAAGCGACCTGCAATAATGATAAATGTTAGCAGATTGACCTGTAGCTACAGTAGGCAGACATTAATAATCAGTGTTTTCCATCTTCTTCTCAGTCCAGCTCTTTTGCTAAAGATCCTGAGAAAACATTCTGGGAGCAATCAGTACTGCAGCACTTGAACATGGAGGCTGGAATTGTTGGGGGGAGGATTTGAACGTAATTCTCAGGACTTCATAGTCAGCATCATGAAACAAAAGCATTGTACATGGTGAACTGTAAAGGAGGTAGACCAGGTAGCTGTACACTTTCTGTGGCTTGGATCAATTGACTGAAAATTTATATTAACCTTTATAGGTATTTCATTTTTCTACTGGTGTTTTTCTCCCATCATTTTCAGTCTTGGTAAAAATATTATGGCATTTGATGGTCTTTGCCTGAAAGACCATTTATTCTACCTTTCTGCATTTCCTTTTTTTAATATAGCATACTGCCTTGAGCTTAAGACTTTAATGTGGTTCCAGATAAGCTCCTAGTTTTGTCTCACACGTGATGGCTTAAAAGCGCTCTTTATAAAGCGTAATATCACAGTATGAATGTGCAAAGTGAGGGATATTTTTTTTCCTATGCATGCAATTATGAATTCTTTACGTGGCTTAAAAAAAAAGGAGAAACAGATCATCTTACAGAAATAATGATCATCTTAGAAAAACAGTCTGAAGAAATCAATATTTTTCTTTTCTCTGCTTTTGTCCCTCCTTATTTTAGTCTAGTTCACGAAGTAACTGCGTGTTATAAATGCTTCAAAGCAAGTCTGTGGTGATAAATTTTGACACGCTTTCAAATACTGGTTTTATATATTTCCTTTTCATAAGTCTTCTTGTGCCGTATGTACTGCAACAGTACTCTCATTTTCTTAGCATGAAAGAAATGTTTTCTTTAAACAAACAAACTTTTCAAACCATTTTAAATGTGATTTGAAGCTCCTGAAGTCTTACTTGAGCTCTGCTGTTATGTCTCAGAGGAGTAGAACATACGTAGCAACTTCTCCAGAAAGATCCTCTCAAAAGAACATATTAAAGATGAAATATAAGGATTTTTAGATCAAAAGCATAATGATTTTTTAAAATCTTTACTATGTGATAAATTAATCAGAAGGTATTATAAAGATGCACAAACTTGCACAAGGAGAGAGAAGAGAAGGATGGTGACTTTGAAATTAGTATAGACACAGACCTAAAGACAGACTTTCAGAAGGTTGCTCTAAATCAGCAGACTGTACGGTACTGTAGCACATGCACTTGGTAGCAGTTTGAACTGTCAGGGTGAGTGTGAGGAGAAAAATCATTCCTACGATCACAAATACCTTCTTTTGTCAGATATTTTATTGTATTTACAGAGATGCTAGACTGCTCTGACATAATATATTCAGGAGTAATGCAGTGACCGTTCAGAAGCCCAGCATTAGCCTTTGGTATCTCTCAAGTCTCCCAATACACTGTCAGGTCCATACCTAACGGGGTGAAGGAAATGATGCCTTTTTGTAATATTATTAAAGGGGGGGAAAAAAAGCACTTCTTAAAACGGAAGGTACTTAGCTAACATATATCAGTATATATCACATTGGTTCCATATTTCTGACAGGAATTATTAACCAACAGACTCGATTCGGTAATTATGAAAAAATCCTGCTATTTAATAAAGGCCCAACAGACTTGAATAGTGATGAGACCTGTATGCAAAGGCAGGTGCTGCATGAAAACACCTACTAGTATGATAACTTCTGGTTCACACTGTTTAGGTGAGCACACATATGACTCATTTGTGCTTAAAATGCACTTGCAAATGGGATTTATCATTTGGTTAATTAATTTTTGCATCAGAAGATGAACGTAATGAAACCTGTTCTAACAAATCGGCTGCAACAGAAGCTGTCAGCAGGAAGGGAGAGTTTGTGCTGTAGCTTTCCACATGAGATTCATGGATAAGCCTTACCTGCCTCTAACCCAAAAAGAAAGATAAATTGATAGTCTTCGTTGGAATCTATCTAATTTCTCAAGACCTATTTTATTTATGGGAGACAAGGTAAATTCCCCAGCTGAGCTGTTACGATGCTTATGTAAGCACAGTATGTCGTAAACAACTTTAGTAAATCATAACATTAAAGGGATTTTGCAGGAATTGCAAACAAAATGCTTGGCTCTATGAGTCCATTTAAGTTTCAGCTTAGTGATACCGTTTTACCCAGAGCCCTCCTGCCTGGGCGAAGGCAGGATTCCTGCCTTACGGATATGGCAGCCTCTGCTTTGGCTGCGTTGTCCCGGGACAAAAGAAAACTCAAAGAAGATTAGCTTAAAATGCAACTTCTAAAACATCACTACAACTTTTGTATTATTCATTTCTGTCGATGGTGTAGAGAAGGGAGCTGTTAGAGCTGCCCATCCTGCCTTGCCCTGGTCTGCCCTGCAATCAATGGTAACCAGGGCGCGGAGGGCAGCGCCACGTGGAGCTTCTGCTGTTCAAGGGGCCGGGGGCTAGGAGTCAAGCTCTGGTTCAAAAGCTGCTTTGATTAATGCAGCTATCAAACCAGCAGAAAAGTGGCGTAGCCATAAATAAGTTCTGTAGTACACGTAGGATTTGGGTGGTGAAACCTGCTTTTTTGTTTATTTTGGGGGTTTTGTCACTTGTGGTTTTCCACCATGCCTTTGGCTATACGTAAGATTTATTTAGTTCAGCTCTGTTGTAAGTGGTGAACATAATATGCCCTGGAGTCCCATCTGAAGCTTCATGTGATTGAAATGAACAGTGATATTCACCTCTGAGTCAGGACCAGAGTTCTTGCTGTAGTGATGGCTCTGTTATCTTATTGGCCCCGCTGACTGATTAGGGGCCAGCAGTCCATTGATTGCTGCTCCTGGGTTTCTCTCCCACATCATGCTGCCTCTGAAAGAGATACCTGGTGGCTTAAGAATGAGAGGCATAATGAATTTATCAGGTGGAATAAAAGAATCCTTTTGGTTCAGACATAGATGAGCTTGTGTTGGCTCAAAGGCTACCGGTGAAAAAGACTTCCCTAGAAAATAACTAGGCAGGAAAAAGGAGTTGGACTTCTGAGGATTGGAAGTATAAAATATGCAAATTACAAGAATTTGGCATACTGTCAGGCTTCTGCTTTTTCCCGTGATACGCAGAATTTGTGTGATCTTCAGTCCAGCATCTTATTTGTAATATATAATTTTGCAATGAAATTTGTGAGTGCCTTCCTTTCTTTCTTTCTTTATTTCACGTGAGCATTTTATGACAAAAATTCCGAGTCCGGTTTGGCGTGTTACGCTGTAGACATCTGTCTCCTTAAAACTTGAGTGAAAATACAAGATGCCTATTTGAATAACACGGTGTCACCAACGGTGCTTGAAAGTGATACAAGAGGTGACGGGCCTTCCTTATGGCTGTCTCATCGTACATCATGCAGTACATTTGTGCGTGTTTGTAGGTAGTGCTTTGAAAAAGAATAATAAACAGGTCCAAGATGCAATGTCAGATCTAGTTAATCAGTGTACTAGAAATACATTACTCTAAATCTTGATTAGGAAAATAGTAATCAAAGTCTTGAGTTTCTTTTTGTTTGAGGAGACAGATGGCATATCTGCTTAACGGCAAATATCCAAAAGAATTTTTTTTAAAATCCTATCTTTCAAAACATGGCAATCAGAATCATCTTGGAAAGGAACTATTAAATTTAATAAGCCATATGTTCAGTGAATTTACTTATTTTGTTCGGAGATGTAGACATAAGATTCACCTCTGTGTCCTTTTGTGTAAATTAACTGCCTTATTCTCTGCTACACGATTAAGGTATTTAACAAAGTTCCAAATGTGCAGTGTATTATTAGCCAAATACAGCAACTAGTTTTCATATTGCTAAAATAAATGCATTGAGGTGAACAGTCTGCAGTTTACCAGAGTTCCCTCTGTGGAGTTCAGTGTGTTTGAAGATCAGATTGACTGGCAGCTTCCTTGGTATACATAAAACAGATCTAAAATTATTTCAAATAGAAATTCTCTGAGGATTGTATCATCTTTGCCATTCTGTTGTATTGAAGATGCAGATGTGCCAGACTGTTCTGCAGGATTATAAATGCATTAGTGAAACCCTGATACACTCTCTAACAAATATATGCAGTGCGAGAGGTTTTCTTAGCCATCTTGTACCCACTCATTTTATTTATTTCATGTAATTGGCATGTTGTTCTGCTTTTATAGCTTGTTAAAATGAGATGTGAAAATGTCTGTAGCTAATGGCTGCTGGAAAATCTTTTCCCATGGTAGGCAGGAAGAACGTTTCAGAAAAAATACATTGCAGATTTTAAAGCACGGTGCTCTCCCAGTGAGAAGCAGAGACTGAAAAGATGGATGTAATGTAGTGGTGTGCATAGCAGAAGCAAGTTTTAATGACCGTGGATATGTAAATGAATATCATACACGTGCTGAAGTGTCATCCTGTTGTAGGTGCAGGGATACAGCACAAGCCAGGGCTCCTTTGCAATGTGGTGCTAATACTGAGGCACAAGTGTGGGGTGAAGGCTCTGGTGGTACCAGAGGGTTGGTTTTTTTTTTTCCTTTCCTCCTTCAGAGAAAATGATAAAAGAGAATACCTGAAACAAGGTTTTCTGAGCATCTTCCTGCTCTCCCTTTCTAGCAGCGTGTTCCTTGATTGCATTTTTGCCACCTCTCCTTCTCGAGTGCAAAACCTTTCTCTCCTGATGATTCTTTAAAAGCAGGTCCTTGCTGCCAGCTCAAGGAGCTGGACTTGCTCCATGAAAGTCACTGTGTTGGCCTGCTCTAGCCCTACCCTTCCCTAGAGAGTTTGGTTTGGGCTAGGATTTCGTCTGGAAAAGGGTTTTTGTCACTGCTGCTGTTTGCTTTGGGTTTGATTTATTATTATTATAATAATTGTTTTTCCCTGACAGTATAGAAAATTGGAAACAAGCTGCAGAGATTTTTTTTTTATCCTTGAAGAGTTTGCTGCCTTTTTATCTCCCCCTGGGTTGTTAAAACAGGGGGTATTGGTGCATCAGTGAACCCTGCCCAGAAACTTTTTTGCTGAAGGAATCTGGGAGAAGTGGACCTTGTAGGTTAATGTTTTTAATAAAGTTATGTTTCTCTATTATTGTTTCTGTCTACCCCCCCCTTGCCTTCTCTCTCAATTATATGTCTCTATGAAATAACTTTTAGCTGGAGGTTGACCTTACTGTTAACATAAAATGGAGTATTTCTTCCAAGGGAGGTTGTCACAATCCTCATGATACTGTTCTGTGGGCTTTAGTCAGCCAACAAGTTGCTTCATTTCTAGGGAATCCTTTCCATAAATTACTGTGGCAGTGAACTCCTTCAGCTTACCAGATACGATGAATAAAAACATTTCTCATTTAGAGAGGTATAATTATTATGTAGCATACTTTGTAGGGCTCTCTTCTTTTTCTTTCTTTTTAACTATAAATATTTCCCACTTCCCGCTGTCAAAAGATAAATCTATGTATGGTTGGTACAGAGAGAATCAGGACTCAGGATTACAGTAAAAATTGGAAGATAAGAGCATCTAATTTTGCTTGCCTGCGTGTCACTGTGTTTTAGAAAAAAAATCCTGTGAAAGAATCCAAGTGCCACTGTGCAACAGCTAATTTGAGCATGATTATGTTTCTTATCAGACACGTGGAATTTCTTAACAGTTGTTGGTTTTGCTTCTCAGTGTGTACAGTGCACTCAACAATCTTTGATGGCTGTTGTAATGGAAAAGAAGGACCTATGGCCCTCCAAAACTGCAGAGGTCTCTGCACTGATGCCTCACCTACAATAGATAGATCCTGCCCCCAGGAGAATTTGTGTTCAGTTCATAGTACCGGGCGATGACAGTTCGCTAGCAGTAATACAGAAAATCAAATCCAGTAACATATTTTAATAATGCGTAGCATAAACCGTATTTTAGCTTCGCAAGAAATTCTGAAGAGCCTTAATAATAAATCTCCTACCAGAGGGTGTTTGCAGTTCTAGTTGATAGAAGCTGTACCGACAGGATCCGTCGCGTCAGGACTCGCGTGTGGTAGTTAGCCCAGCACATGGGCAAAGGCTGCATAGGCAGGTGTAGAAGAAATTTTCATTGCCTTCCTCTATCAAGGCTACATAAAAATGGCTCTATTTGAGACTCCCTAACTCATTCAGATTGGACTGTGGGGCCAATCCGTATTTATTAACAAAATCACCTAATGAAGCTAAGTTCAAAAATGAAACCAAATCGGTGTAAAAGGGGACAGCGGATAAACCAGCTTTACTTGCCCGCTCTGTCATGCAAAGCCAAATGCAGTTGTTTGGCATAGCCTCGTTTAATACATTCCATGATTCGTTTCTGGTTCGGTTTTCTCACTGCAGTGGCAGGGCTAATTCTGGACTGTAAAGTGCAGCATATACCGGATAGAGATCTAACCCGTAGGGAAAGGTGAGGCTTAACTCCAACAAACTTTGACGAGGGTAAGCTGCGGGCAGAGGAGTACAGCACCTCCTCCCCCAGAGTCCGGACACTCCAGCCCATTGGGATGATAAAAATTAACACCCTTCTATTCTGCTACAGCAACGAACTGTGAGGTGTGATTAGATAGGAGTCCATGCAAATGTCTGGTGTATACATGGGTGGTTTTAAATAAAAGCTTTCTTGGTTTCCTCCTGGATTATGCTGTAGATACTATCAGATTTTTTTTCTTTGATTTGCATTGCTATGTGGAGAGACACAGAGTCTTTCCTCTGATTCTTATCCATTTAGTTTTTAAACTATAGTGACATTAAAAATAATAATATTGACAATAAAAATAATAAAAATTAAAAATAATAAAAATAATAAAATAATAATAAAAAGGATTAAAAATAATAGTGACATTAAAAATAATAATAAAAAATTACAGTGCTGCACACACTGATTTGAAGGCTTTTTCATCGTTAGCAGCTCTTGGAAAAATGAACGAGGATTTTTAGTTTCAGGATTTCACCTGAGGAAGTGGAAGACAATAGAGGAAGTCTGGTGTAACTGTAGAGTCCTTTGTCGCTGAGGGCATCGCACTGTCTCGCTGCTGGCTCATCCTTTTGGAAGTTTGCCAGACTGGGAAAATCTAGCGGTGCTGGTCAGATCAGTGATATGTGAGGCTCTTTTGTACCTCTCTGGGGAATCAGCTGCTCGCTTCCTGCCCCCGGGTGGGATGGGAGAGAGTCAGAAGGGGAAAAGGGAGCAAATTTGTGGGCTGAGATAACGACGGTTTAGTAGATAAAAGAAAACTGCACACACAAGCAAAGCAAAGCCAGGAATTCATTCAGCCCTTCCCATCAGCAGGCAGCCGTTCAGCCAGCCCCAGAAAATTCAGGCTCCATCCTGTGTAATGGTTACTTGGGAAGAAGAACACCGTAACTCCCAATGTCTCCCCCGGGTCCTCCTCCTTCCCTCACCTTGGACTGCTGAGCATGACGTCCTGTGGTCTGGAATGCCCTTGTGGTCAGCTGGGGTCAGCTGTCCCTGCTCTGTCCCCCCCCAGCTTCTCGTGCACCCCCAGCCTGCTCGCTGGTGGGATAATAGGAGAAACAGAGGAGGGCTTGGCTCTGTGTAATCACTTCTCAGCAAAAGCTAAAACCTCCCTGTGTTGTCAACGCTGTTCAGGCCATAGATCCAAAACACAGCACCATACAAGCTGTTATGAAGAAAATTAACTCTATCCCAGCCAAAACCAATACAAAGATGAAGGGGAAAAAAAAAATCTCAACTACAAATGCCAGTTGTTTTGAAATACATTGACCAAGCTGTGACATTACCATTGCATGAAAAAATGCTGAAGAGGGGCCCTATTTAATGAAGTGAGCAAAGAAGTCTTTATACTGCCGTGTGGTCTAGGAACCTGTGGTTTGTTTCATGGCAAGAAATTAAATTGCAAATTGGAAGAAAAATAAGAGTTCTGCTTACCAAGAAAGCATACCTTGATAGTTTTCTGGCTTATTGTATGAGACAAAGTTTGTTTAGATACTTGTAAAAAGTAAGAAAAGTTTTTCCTTTATTAAAACATCACAGAAGTTGCTGAGAAAGGACTTGTTTTTTTTTTTCTGTATACTGATATCAGGTTTTTTAGAAAAAAATACTTATAGTGTAGCATTTGATTTCTAGCATAGCACCTGCTAGATGTGTTACAAAGCATGATCAACTGTTGTGTGCCTGTTCCAGCGTAAAATCTTGGTAAGATGAAGTATATCAAACACATTTATCTGCTACAAATCAGTTTGTCTCAGAAAAAAACTCAGTTAAATTTTATGGAGCCTAATTTTGTTACTGATACACCTTCTGAAATTTATCTGATATACTGTATTTTTCTTGCCTGATAGGTCAAATGAATCATCCTTTTCTTTCTTTTCCAGAACGGACTGTAAAAATAAAGCCACCGTATGCCATTTGTGTATAACTGGCATGATTTACTGCGAGCCTGAATATAAAATCATAAAACTTACAGGACATGGTTAATACATAACCATCAAAATAACAGAGTGCAATTCTAAATTTATGAGGCTGAACTTAACACTGAATATCAAATAAGAACCACATTGATTTCTGTAGCGCATGGCTTAAAAACACATTAGGTGGCATAACTGCAAGACAGTACATTGATTTAAGCGTAAAATGCATAGCACTCAATACTTCACCACCTAACGTTTCCCAGTAATGAACAAAGCTGTTGTATATTGATGAAAGGAAAATTATTTGTTTTGTTAGATTATGGTACTCAAGCAGATGCCTTGCTTTCAGACTAGGTAGGAATAATTTGAATCGCACTTAGTAACAAGTGACGTGGGACACCTTAAAGAGAGAGTACACAGCGATCTGTGCATAATGCCTCTTAAGAAGTATGTATTTAGTCTGGCCTTAGTGTAAATCTGGATTCAGGCACCCCCGTTTCAGGCAGAGTGCTTTGGCAGGTGCAGAAGATTCATTGCATTTTGGAGGTCTCTAATCGCTTTTAAAATGTTAAACATTTGCCTTCCTGAATCATGGCCAGAGAGTTAGTCTATAAATCTCTATCACCCTTGCTCGCTGAGTTTTGCCAAAATTAACTCTGTTTACATTGGGAAACACACTTTTGCCTTGTTTTAGGCCCCAATACACAAAATGCCTCAGCAAGTGAAGAGATTCATTGACTTCAGTCTAAGCTCCCCAAAAGATTAATTGGATTGACATTGGCAATTCATCTAGATTTAATCGTAAGTAGAAAATTGTACGTGGGGGTTGAAGTCGTGTCTGTTGAACATGATTTCCTCACAGTACGCCATATCCAGAGCAACATCCTTGGCCTTTTTAATGCTTCCGTAGCGCAAATGGGACTTGAAGCAGCTCAGTCAGCGGCTTCAGGTGAGCGCGGTCCCCGGTCGCTGTCAGGAATGGGGAACAGCCCCACCAGCAATTCGTGCTACCCTCCCTGCGGTCCTGGTGCACCAGAGCTCTGCTCCTCAGCTCGGGAGATCAGAAAAGCAAAAATACGGCTACTTTGAACATACCCCTCCATCCATTAGAGCCACTTGCGCATTCACACAGGCAGAGATGCATCTCAGAGCTGTTCTACGAGGTGTGAAGTGTGTGCGCCCCTGCGTTAGGTCTGTGGCATCTGGCAGGATCTGCCCTTTGGATTCTTAGCTGAAGTGAGCAGATAGCAGATCAGAGTCTGTGTTGCATACTCGGAAGTTTCACAGGGTGCTGGTTTGATTGTCAGTGTTTCAGACGCAAAAATTGGATGCAGTCTGCATTTCAGTTTTGCCTGCGTTTTGGGTTACTTGTTTTGATCATACAAAGTTTAAGTGTTAGTCTTCATGCCATGCAAAATGGATTGAGATGTTAGAGAATAATGGGTTTTGTCATCGTTGACACTTTCAGGGAAAATTAAACTTTAATAAAATTAATTGTTCTTTTTTGAATGGTTCACTCTACAGTTAATCCAACACCTTTAGCTTCCTCTATACCTATATATTTCTTTCCTGCAGTGTTTTTTTTTTTTTTACCTTGAAAATTACTTGCAGTAATTATGATAATTGGTTAAATAGTTGGTTATCATTTTTTCTTCAAATTAATGCAATGTAATTGTAAGTTATGCTTAGTGTGAGATAAACTGGTTTGGTTTTGGTTTTTTTAAATCTCATGGGGAAAAAAAACCCCACTTCTGAACTTTTATAAGTATTTTCTCTTTTCCTTTTAAAGCAAAATCTCCAACTTACTAGAAGTATACAACTTACCGGGGTTATATTTAATGGCAAGTGCAGAATATGTTGCTTTCACTGCTGTGCATCTCTAGTAATATAATTTGAAGTGCTAGGGCCCTTTGCATCCATTTCTGAATCTATTATTAGTTGATTAAATTAACTGGCTGGATCAGTACAGTGAGAAGAGACACAGTAATGATATTACAGAATTAGTATGCTATGATGAATTGTCAAGAAAAGTAACTGTGACAGCCCTGTGGCCATATGCACTTAGCCATGCAATTTATAGTCATTTGAAAAGCCAAGGACTTTTCAGTTTTGGTTAGGAAATTTGTTCTTGCTTTTGACAGAAGTTGAGGGATATGTGTGTATCGAACAAGAGGGGGTTTACACTGCCAACATGAAAAGAAATCAAAGGCTCTCTTCAACTGCTAGCATTTGGGCGATTTGCAAAGAACGAGCTACAGAAAAGGATGACTTCTATTGTAGCTGTGCCAGTTCTTTTAAATAGATTATGATATGATAGTGCATAGTATATGATAGTGCGGTTCCTTTACAGTTGTAGAGAATAGTGTTACTTAGGGTAAGATAAAAGTGAATGCAATCTGGTATCACAATTTCAATAGTTACAGAGCATCACAAATTCTGGTACAGAAGCAGGGCCTTTTTTAGGAGGACAGTAAATACAGCTGTTTTTTAATCTTACAACTAACTGATTTGAGGCGATTTAAAATGTCTCATTTTGCCTTTATGCAAATATTTGTAAGTAAAATAAAGATTGCCAAACACCATCAAAATTGCTGGTAGTTACAGTAGGTAATCAGCATGCAAAAATTGACTCGGGGCCAGCCTTGTAGCAATTCCCACTCTTTTCAGCTTGCCCTGCTTAGCTGCTGGACACTTGGAATTTAAATTTAAAATCTTGCCACTTTAACATTTACCATATTGTAGGTTGGCTCTCTCTGTGATATTCCTAATCATTAAAGCCAATTCTACAAATATATTTTCAAAGTAGTAACGGGCAGAGCCTGAATATAAAACAAGCAGACTAGACCAAAAGGCAACAGATTGTACAGTTAACTCATTCTTATTGTGAGCCTAAGAAATGGCAATGGCAGTACTGTGGATATAGAGTCTTTGCTGAACTTCAGACTAAAATTCTTGGTGAGCTTTATAAAGTGTCCTGTCATTTTTGTTAATATTGGTTATGCCAGTTAAAACTCTTGGAAAGGAAAAGCATGAAATGCTTTTACATTTTTAGGAGCTATATGATGAGCTGTAAAAGGAATTCTTAATTTTATAACTAACCACTACATAATTTTTGATCCCTCCCGGTGCTTAGGGGGTGGAGATGATTGTTCAGGTTTCTGTGTTTGCTACCTGGTGCCCGAATAGCAGAACTGCTTTTGTCTTCATAGACATCTTCCCATCTCCTCCAGCAGACTTTTTTTTTTTAATGCATGTTGTTAGACAACTTTACTACAGTCACACAGTAATTTCCTAATCTTACCCATCTATGTATCAATAACAATTAGTATTAAGTTACTCTCATGCTTATTTGCAACTGCAAACTGTGGAAAAAAAAAAAGCCTAACCAAACAAACAACCGAAAAACCTCGCGAATAAATTATAACGGTCAACATAATATTCCTTTTGGGTTGTACTTTTTGCCATATTTACGGCATCGTTATTTAAAAATACTTTTTTTTTTTTTTTTGGAATTACAATAGAAGAAGCTTGTTCTAAGAATAGATAATGAAGAGCTGTCCTTGTGAAATAAAGCAAACTTGTGTTGATTTCAGTGAGCGTTAGTGAGTGTAGGACTAAATCCAACTTTAAGTAAAACTGAAGACATTCATAAGATGAAAATAATTCTATTTTTTATTTGTTTTACTGCATGCGGCAGGGAGTTTTTATTAGTTGGGTGTTTGATCTGGGGTTGTGTTATATTTGGGTGAACTGGGATGATTAAACTTTGGCTCTGATCTCTGAGTCACCCAATACGTAAGATAAGCATCTAAGATCTTGCTTGTAGGTTCCTATATACAAAGTGCTTGGTCCCTTTTGTAGTGTGTAGTCAGGCTTTTGAATATTTGCGTTTGACAGCAACATTTTATAGACAGAGAGCACCATCTGCAATAAGCAAAAGATTATTTCATTGAGAAAGAAAAGAAAAATAGTTTTGCTAATAGAAGCTGTTAGAAACAAGGGCAGTGAAAATAGCAAGCCGTGGTTCTGTAACATGCATCTTTTCTATATTGATGGATATTATGTACCCTGGCCCTGAGAAGGGTCACTCGACTCTCCAGCACCTGGACCACTGTGCTCAATACTCCTCAGAAATCACAGCAAGTCAGAATGATCTGAAAAATATTGCCCAGAGTATTTTGACTCCATACTCTGTATTTGGAATCTAAAAAGCACTTAAACCCGAGCGGGATAACGATAGTTGCACTGAAGAGTCCACTCCTGCTACCCGTGGAAATGAATGCCTTTGATGTCCATCCACCGCAGAGAAACGCAGTAAGCAGCTAAATGCCTTAATGCATTCTGCCACTGAGCGATCTGAAAGCTTCCATGTGCATCGTGGAGCTTGTGCAGTAAGGTTTTCACTGTCAGCAAAGGAAAATGAATGCCTTTAGCTTTAAAGTTTAAATGCCTTGCTCAGCAGGGAGCCCAGAGAGATTTGTTCAACTGAAATGAGCTTATAATAAGGCTTTCATCCTAAGATAAGTAAGGACAACATTCAGTAGTTCTGTACTCCCTCACCAGAAAATACAAATAGCTTTCTCTATGTGCTATGATGCTGTTATTGTCTTTCATGTGATATGTTGTAATTCATGGTAATAGACATTTTCCTCCCCAGACTGCGGTAAGGCCATGTTGTAACTGCACTGTAGTTAGAAACAGAATAAAATAGTTGCGGTTTGCGTATTAATTTTATTTCTTTCACCCCCCAAAAATGATCATTAAGATAAATATCTACAGAAAGATTTGCAATAGCAAGATATTTAATAAACATTTCATTGTTCTCAAACGTTACAGAGGCTCAAAATACATTTAGAGAGGTGCACTGTAGAAGAAAATCCATCACTGGCTATTAAACATGAAACACTACTCCTGGCTTAGGTGGTCTCAGAGCTGCAGATAGCTCGAGGCTGAGAGAGTGGGTGGGAGCCATCGCTGTGCTTGCTGCCGTTGGAGGCAAGAAACTAGGCTGGATAGACGGGTTGTCTGACCTGGCGTGGCTGTTCTTACATTCTTACTCCTGTATCTGCTGATTTTCTAGCCTCACCCCAATCACAGTTACTTCTTCTGCAGTGGAGATGCAGACTTTGACCTGGGATTTTTAAACAGGAATTAATGACTGAAATCTCTGTCCACTCTGTTGTTGTGTGTGTGGTGGCTGTTGCGGGGTTTCAGAGTTCCTAATAAGCTGTTAACAAGCTGTCAATTATAGTGCTCATGCAAATTAGCCACACAGACAGTGAGGGACTGATGTGTACAGTATGCTAACTGAAAGGACGCAAACTAAACTCTTCCAGTTCTCATCGCTGTCCTTGCCGACACCATCTTCTTAATGTCTATAAAGTATTCATCTTCTCTTTTCCTTTAGATCATGTTTACAAATTGAATACAGTAGTTAAATATCAATTAGCACAGGTCATATTTTGTGTTAAATACCAGGCACCTAAAAATAGAACAGTGACATTTAGATACCAAGGACTTCAATGAATCTATCTGCATGATGGTTTAAATGTGTTATTTTCAATTTGCTGTTCACTGGCAGGATCTTGTTTTCATTTCTCCCACCCTACTTTGTATTTTCTGTTCACTTGGTTTCAGTATATCTTATTTGTGCTTGGAATTCCATTATTTCTTGGACTCTCTTTCCTAACTCTTCCCCAAGGGTTGCAAACCAGGTATAAGGCTCCATACTCCAGTCATCGAAACTTCTGTGGCTGCTTATTTATTTATCTTCTGAGTAATTCTCAGAAATGAAGTCTTATAGCTCATACTTCTTATCTTAGTCATGGTTCCCTCAGGAGCATGCCACAAACATCATCTCTTTCAAATTCTCCATCAAAATATCAACATAAATTTATTTGTGTCCCCCTTGATATTCATTAACTCCTGAAATACTCGCCCAATGTCATTTCATACCCCATGTTACTAGGCTTGGCTGCGTAAGCACACATCATTTTGACCTTACTACTTCTAGTTAAAATTCAAATGCTTCTTTTTTTGTGCTTACCACCGCAATATTTTTTTTTTTTTCCATCTGTTTTGAGGAAGTGGAACAGAGTAGCAATTGGTTGACTTTGCTGTTTGACCGTTGAAAGTGAAATGACTGATGGAGTACAAATATCTAACCTCTGACTGTGATGTTTAGCAAGATTTCTATTCAGTAAAAACACCTGCAAGATTTTTTAAGGGAGTCATATAGAGGAAAAGCCACTTTTCTGGTGTATTTTATAGCTAAAATAATCATCAGAAGCCTCTTAACTGGTGAGTTTTCCCTGAAGTATGTATGAGGAGGGGAAAAGGTAGGTAACCTGGGATACATCTGTGAGCAGAATTAAGTCTATTTCTGATTGTTCACATCTCAACTGAAAGCGTAAAACTGTTATGAACTGGGGACTTCACAGAATTCTGTTTCGTGGGGGTCTGCACAAATAAACTGGATTTCCTGCACACTTCTATTCTAGCTTTGTAAGGTTCTCTTGAACAACAAGTTGTCTTTCTCGGGCTTGTATTAGGAGCTAGCACCATCTATTTTTTTTTTTATTATTATTCGTGTTTTAGAAAGACAACTGGTGTCCTGGGCTTAAGTGCACTTTAGGGAGCCATTGAGCAGTTTAGGTTGGAGGGAATGACTGGAGATCACCTAGAGGTCAATACCTCTCTCATAAAGTGCTTTATTCATCTGCCTTGTGTTCCCTAGCATTGTAGAGACTCTCTACTGTCTGCAGCGTGGGGAATGCAGAGGAAGGTCCTGGACACTTCAGGAAGTAGAATGATCTGATATGCTTGACTCAAGCCTGTCAATGTTGTATGACAGCTGGATCGGAAGGAAGTGAACTTTCCCCGTGGAATGTTTGGCTCTTGCATTTCAAATATTTAAACCCAATTTTAGGAGTGCATAGGCATCTACTTAACTAGAGTTAAATATTCTTAACTGAGTATTCTGCAGAAATTGAGTGGGTTACGTGCCTACAGACTTGATTCTGCTGCATTAATATCAAGGACTGTTTTTCTTCTGTGAGCTGAATGGAATCAAGATCAAGTGCCGAGTAAAGTTAAACAGGCATTCATATTCATTCAGGAGCAGTACAAAGTATGTATTCAACTTGGTGCCATAATTTTTCTGTGATATCTGGTAAGCTTATTACTTAGCAAGCGCTATTAGATGAAGTTAGGCTCACAATTACAAGGAGACCCAATCAGGCTTTTGCTTCACAGAGCATGCACGACTGTAGGAAGCTGATTAGGATATTTGTAGGATATTAGTGGGAGGCTGAGGAGTTGTCATTCCTGTTTCTGAAAAGATGGGTTTATTCAAAAAGCTATCTAATTGGATAGATAATTGATTATCTGAGAAATTATATTTTCAACAAAGAGCTCTCACCAGTCTGATAAAAAGCTAGTCCTTTACAGATTTTTGGAATATAAGATGTAAGGACAGATGTCTTCCAGTTATAATTTCCCAGCTGGAACTCTGTAAGAAACAGAAGAGTTGTAAGAGAGCATCATACTGTCAGGTTGTGTTCAGATTTACATTTTTTTTAAATAGTCAACAACAACTGGCTGCAGCATCTGGCATTGCTGTACATTTTTAGAATTGTTAATTCTACCAACTTTGGGAATGTTCAATCACATCTACAGGCAAAGGTTTAGAGGATTTTGGTTTTTGTTTTGGGGGGTTTTTTTAAATCTCTGTAATCCATTAAGACAGTGTTCTTGGATTTCTTTTTCTGCGGAGCAAGGTGAAGAACAGCCAGATCCTCTTCAAAGGAAAAAAAGAAAAGGTTATTTTATTACTATGTAGGTTAACCACATAAAATTATAGTAATATATATTATATGTATTATAATATATTATTATAGTAATATCACTACACATGAACAAG
>JANIJG010008478.1:29407-64933 GCA_024611175.1 Megaceryle torquata | reverse complement strand
TATAGTAATATCACTACACATAAACAAGAAAACAGCTTCTTGTTGGTCTTTCTTTTTTTTTTTTTTTTCTTTCTCCTTGAGAACTTACTTTATTGGTTCAAATGTGCATTTTGTAGTTAAAACAGGAACCTTAGAGCTACTGGTTATATGTTTTGGGGCAACTGAAAAGAAACAGACATGGTCCTAGTACTGCTCATGTGTAGGATAAAGCATCAGGAATTATGTCTCCTCTCCTCCCTCAGTGGATGTAGCCCCAGAGAACTGGTGCAGGAATTCAGTGGCAAGGCTTTATCCTTATAGCACTGCCAAACTCCTGCTCACAATAGGAATGCATTTAATATTGACTGGCTTTATGTTCACTTCAACATTTTGAAAGGCTTTTCTGAGTTGTTATTGCCATGGGGTTTTGGGGAGCAGGTGTGGTGTTTATTATGTTTTTGTGGTGCTAGTCACAAAGATTTCTGACCCTGCTAATGATTCAGAACTGTACATAATGCATGACACGCTGCAATTAAGACTATAACTGAGGAGGTCTCGTAGTACTCTGAAAAAAAAGAAAAAAAAAATCAAATAATACTTTTGGGGGGCATTCCACTTCTGTTTTGAATAATCCAGTCTCTCAGTCCCGTTGATAAGTCTGTGGGGTATAATGTTGTATATTCTTGTGCTCTGTATTACCGTGGTACCCGGCTGCTTTTCATGCCATGCTAATACCCATTTTCAGATCCTGCCATCACGTGTGTGTATTGTTGAAGGCACAAACTGAAAGGCCAGATTTGAAAGTTGGACTTTTTCTCCCCCCCCCCCCCCCTTCTTTTTTTCTTCCTGTTAAGCCATCAGAGTTGATTTAAAAATCCACTCGCCTTGCTGAAAATCAAAAGTTGCTAGAAGAAGTAATAGCAAGATTAAGAATGTTCTCAAAAAATGGATGTTCTAGAGCATCTCTAATTTTGTGCAGACCAGTACTTCCTTCTTAACCCATTTACAAAATTATATGCAAAGTTAACTTGGCTACCTTGGGTTTTTTGCATGTTTTATGCTTCACGGACATGGACTAAATCAGCTGTGCTAAAAGTACTTATTTGTATTCGATTTATTTCTCAGTCTCTTTGAAGGAACCATGCAAATGTTTGGGCTTCTTATTTTGTTTTGATTTTTTTAGTGGAAAATTTTATCCACACAGGTAAGCATGCACTGAACAGCAATAAATCACTATTTCTCAGGTGACCAATATCAGCAGGAATCTCATATACTTCACTGCTGGAGTTGATTTCTAAATTCATTGAATAATTATTGGTGCTGCCTTTCATATGTGACATCCTCTCTCTGATTCTCTTAAGTCTTACAGCGATGTTCACGCACACACACAAAACCCACTACGAAAGGGTTGTTACTTCTAGGGTGTGGGACAAGGAAGGGTAAGGCACCAACGCACCCTTTAAAAAGAACAATTTGTAATTTACTGAGAACTTTATATTAGGTAGTTTAAGAAAAAACATCTGATTCAGGTAGATTTTAGTAACTTTTTTCAGCTTGTGTTGTATCTCGTCAAAATGCAGATGTTTTATTGCAATGTTAATATTCATGTAATGGCATGAACCGTCTCTGTCATGAAGAATAATGCTGTCAAAGTTATGGTAACAAAATGCAGTGGTACAGGTTAAAGTGCCTCTACTGAATACAAAACATGGTGAAGCTCCTGAGGTTTTTAGAAACAATTCTGCAGGTGGTAGTGATGGAATGGATGCATGAAATTTTCTCTTTTGCTGTAGCTCTATAGCCAGCTGTGCCAGCATTATTTTGGAGAACAGTAATTGTCTTTATACTTTCTGGATCAGGAAAGCAATCTGAATTCCTGCAGATCTGCTCTGCCCACACAAGTTGTGATGTGTGTCAATGGGATTATTTACACTAAGTAAGCAGATCGAGCAGGCAGGGTCACTGGACTTGGTGCTGAGGAGGCTAATCTTACAAGGGTCTGAGGGATATTAATTCACCGTGGCTGAAGTTAATGTCACCTCATCAGCACCGTAGATGCACTATTATGCAAAATGGGGGGAAAAAAAAGTGGTTGATTCTGAAAATGAAAAAGAAAGTTCTTTATTATTGAAAAGCAGATGTGTTATATATGCTAAGTCTGTAACACCTTTGCCTTTCTGACCAGTACAACAAATTACTGCTTCATTTTTCAAAGGGTTAATTGAGGTTTTAAATAAAACTCTGCGGAAATTCTCAACAGCAGTGAGACAGCAGTTTGTTAGAGGAGAGAAATCCTTTAATAGCCTGTACCTTCAATAGTTTGCTACCAAAATGAATTTATTGGGTATTGATTGGCTCCCAACTGAGTTTTAATACCAATTAAATATTCCAGCTTCATTTCAAACCCCTGCTAGCTTTTTTTTTTTTGCCTTTTTTAAAAATTTATTTCTTTTTTGTGCTCCCCCCTCCCTCCCCCCAAACCTGTGTAATTGGGTGCAGTTAATTTTAGAAGCTAAGTTCGGGATAAGATAGGGGCAGTGAGAAAAGCCCATCTGTTTACAATGACTTCATTTCTTGCTTGTGAAATACTGTTCCCTTCTTAGCCCATGGCTGATGCCTTCCAACCAGAGATAGCAATTCTGCTAAGATTTCCTCTTCTGGAAGCTGCTGCACTTAAAATAGTTCCATATTTTTCCATTTATTTACCATATTACTTTTTGCTGGTATCGAAGCCAAATCTTTTGAAACCAAAGCAAAGTTAAATTTTCTCAAAGCTCAAAAATGTTGAACACTTCAGGATTTTAAATTGACTTCCATCAAGTGAAATGTTCTGGAGTTGGTTTATCATCAGTTAATGTGTCACCCTCCTGAATGACAGAGCCGAAATGTTGCAGAGAACACTGGTCCCTGGGTTTTGTTATCCTTCACTCAGCTGTGTAGCCTGTGTTGCTAACATCACTAGTCTGTATGCAACTAGCTCATTAAATAGCAAAAAATAAATCTCATTTTACTTGTTGCATTATTTACTGAATTTCCAAGTGCAGCCTTGTAGTCGCTCTTTGGGAGCAGAGAGAGAAGAGAGAAGGTACATACAGCGTAGTGTGTTGATGGGGATGGACATCAACAAGAAGTAGGATGAACGTGATATTCTGCCAGGTTTGGTAAGGCTGGGTAATGATCCTGGGTACATAGAGTATGTGTCTTTGCTTCTTCAAGCATTCTTTGTGCAAATGCATCCTCATCAGAAACACTCTTTTGGCTATATTATACTTCAGTGAAGACCAATGTTTGTTAAGATGGAGCTGAGCTTCTTTTTCTTCTTGTCCTTTTTTATAATACTCTGTAGAAGGCATGAACGTGTGTATTAAGAAAAGCTGTAATTGTTAATAATGCTCATTGGATCATACTTCAGAGTATTTGCATTTCATGGTCTGTTAGGTTAATAATGACTCAAAATTAATGTTTTGGGGTTTTATTTGGAGGGGGGGCAGTTACTGTGTTTTGTTTGTTTGTTTAGGGTTTGGTTGTTTTGGTTCTGTTTTGGGTTTTTGTTGTTGTTGTTTTGTTTTTTTTTGTTTTGTGTTATTTTTTTCCCTGAGAATTCATCATAAAGTGATTACATTTTATTTTTTTTTCTTCAACTGCTGCAGACTCCAGGATACACTTAATAGTAGAGGGTAGTTAGGGCTTCTGTACAGGTAAAATAACTCACCAACTTCCTTACTGCTCTTTTTAGAAGAGGGAAAGCATAGCAACGTGACTGACAATTTGTTCTTTTTGCCCACAAATGATTGAACCTGTCACCCTGCCTCAGCACTGCGGTCACCTCTGTAGGTGACTCTGCATGGATAGATGTGTTAGTGTTACCAACATCAGCTCGTTGAACCAGCTAAGAAGCTATATGAGGCAGCTAACAAAGCCGAGAGCTAAATAGTCATGATGGCAAGGTTCAGATTTAATGCTGTGCTGTGATGAACAGCAGTGTTTTACATCTTTAAGTGCTGTCCTACTGGGTGACTCTGGATTCAACAAAATATTCTTGCATCTGGATAATATGTGAAAGGTTAGCTCTTCTGGTTGTGTTCACAAAGAATTGTCTAAACTTGGACTTGGTAGTACAGTTATGCAGGGAAAATAAAAAATCATCAGGTAAGCTGTAACATGCATCTCCTTCTGCCCGTCGCACACTGGCAGCTCTGTGCTGTGGGTAATTCACCTCTTTATTTTTTTAATAGGTAAAATTAAAAAAGTTAGTGATTCGTATAGCATTAGTTTATACAACTTATGCAATTTTTGTTGCTTTTTGCCCACATTTATATGACTTTGCATTTCTATTGCACATTTAATACATTACATCTAAATAATGCATCGGAAAGAGCTCTGAAAGAAAAGGATAGCATGACTTCCAGCACCCTGCAAGATTCCCTAAAGAGAGCCAGGCTTCCCAGGCAAGGTCTGCTGCTACTGATTCCTTTGGCTTCACAGCAGTTGCTAAAAAATTGTGGGATTTTTGTTTGGTTGTTTTTTGTGAAAGAAAGAATGAATCTTTACACCTTCCGTTGTTCCGTGCAGGCAGATAAACGTATATAATGGCATTTCTAATCTCCTTCATCCACGGCCGTACTGCAGACACTCCATGTACCCGGGATGTTCGGGTTTCTGATACTTTTGGAAATCAACTTGGCAGCATTTCTTCATATATCTTTCCCAGTAACAGCTGCAGCTTCTTTGCCTGTTGTGTTTTCCTTCTGTGATGGGTTGCAGTCGAGAGTAGTTCTGGGAGAAGGCTGCTTCCTCTTCTAAGTGTGTAAGCCAAGCAGGTTTGGCTAAGTTGTTGCCTCTCTTTCTTCCTTCTCTTTCTTATTCTCTCCTCTTTTGTCCTTCTGGCAGCATGCTTTGAGAGCAACAGCTATAGCCAAGTTGCTATAGGGGAAAAGACAGAAGCTGCCATTACTATTATGTAGTTAATACTGATGTATTTTATTTTGACAGTGAGCATTTCAGATGTCAGATCTGTCCTGCAGTTCAGAAGTATTTGTGGGTTTGAATGGATACTCGGGATCTTTTCATATTCTCTGTGGAACAGAGAAGTAGAGAAGAAAGGAATAGAGAAGAAACTATGTGCAGTAGAAAACTAACCATAGTTTTCTGTGGATAGGATGGGATGCCCCATGGTGAATGCAAAACGGTGGACCTATTGGATTAGTATGTTTTGCAGGCTCCTTTCTTCACAGGGTTCCTCCTTCCGTGGAAAGACAGGGAGTCCTGACTCCTGAGCGCATGTGGCTGCGCTGAAGGGCTGCAGGTGTAGCCCAGCTTACTGCAAGGTGCTGGTGGGGACAGGGGTTTCCTCCCCCCAGAAAGCAGAGCTGAATGAGCTCAGACAGGATGATGTGAAAGCAGAGACCTTCAGAAGGGTGCAGGGGTTTGATGGCTGGGTGGTGGTGTCTGATATTTAGGGCAATGTCAAGGTTGAAGGAAGGCATTGCTGCAGATGGTGATTTGCAGTCCCTGCTAGAAAGGATGCTTAATTCAAAATTTAATATCTGATGCTTTTAGCTCTGGAGATGTGTAATTCAGCCATGTGTGTAAACCAGGATGATGACCTTCACTAAAGTCTAAGCCATTAGTTAATTCAAACAAATGTAAATGTTTGACCAGTCATATATACTGCAAAGGTTGAATGGGTGAAAAGGAAAGGAAGAAGATTATAAGCTTTATATGTCTATAGAAATCACCAAGTTTAGAATCTTAATGGTATTTAAATGATTCATTTACATCCAGAAGCAAAGATAACTTATTTTTTATGCATGATTATAACGTTATTGCAACATACCAATTTCTACCTGCGGGCACAGGTCTGACAGGCAACACCAAGTTCATGGTGTTTTTCATTGCTAGAGGTCTCTTTGTTGGAAATAATACGTACAGAAGCCTTTATCAGTGACTTGGGTGTCTTAATGCAACAGTTTTTAATCCAAGAATTAAGAAATCCAGTTGCGTTCTTTTAGTTACTTATGTAGTAAGCTAACTATGTCTATATTTAAATATATTTTACCAGGAAATAGGAAAATCAGCTCACCTTCTGGTTCAGATTTATGGTTTACATCAGGGTAAAATTTTCAGAGGACTTAAGTGAGATTTTTTTTACATACCATCCGATGCAGACAGGAATTTCAGACTCCCACCAAAACTGATGTGTTTGCAAAATAAAGATTGCCAAGTCATGTAGGTGCTCCAGAGTATTTCACTCTGTTCCTTGCCATACTGCAATTGCTCATGAGAAATGCCTTGCCCGAATAAATCTGTTGTGTGAACTGTCCATTTTCCAGAAAGATCTCTGCCAGAGGGCTGTCTCCTGGTCAGTACCATTACTGCAGAGGAGCTTCCCTCTTCCCTGCATAGCATGCACAGGGAACATCTCCCCAAAACCATGGCTTCAAACCATTTTGGTTCTATATGAGTAGCCCTTCTACCCTGGGTAAGCTCTGCCCTTTTTACGCAGCTCTCTGCCTGGGCAAAGCCCAGCCGTCCCCCTTTTCCCCGCCTCTGCACACAGGCACTCAGCTCCCACGGTCACCAGCGGAGGCTGAACTGGACCAGCGGTTCTGCAGCTGACCTATTGGCAGTGGGCGATGGATCTCAGCGAGCTCTCGCTCCCCGGGAGTCCCTGAAGCATCACAGCCCCTGCCTTGCCTCTCTGGGTGGCATCTCCCCTGAGCTAGTGGATCAAACTGCCTGAATTCATCTTGCAGTAGAAGAGAAGGAAGGAGGCGCTACATTTAGATCTTCATAGCAAATCCCATCGTTTGGGAATTCATAAGGCAGTTTTGAAATAACTGGTCTTTCCTTAAATTTAAACTTTAAAATGCCATTTTGAGGTGGTCAGATATTACAGGGGTCAATGACAGGGAGAAGGATGCAGAGGCACAGTGATGGTGATGACGACCTCTGGAAATTTAAACCAACTGCTGCCTTTTACCTGCATTACTGTTGAAGATTTTGGCAATGTAGATTCTGTGATTAGATAATGTGGAAAAATTTCCATAGTGTGAAAAAATTATTTAAAAATATATTAAAAATTTGTCCCCGATATCCTCCAGCTTCTGTCATTTTTATGTTAGTAATCCAATTAATTAAATAATTTGTACTTCTTAAACTAAATTTTTACATATTAACATTCCTCTGCAGCTATATTCTAGTAAATGTTAAATACTTTCTGACTTCACAAAACTAGCAGCCTAATGATAAGGAAATGTCTTGAAAAGCCTCACGGTATTTAGGAGTGCTTGCATTTTTAGCAAGCTGCTTTCACTATAATTGGTAAGCCACATTCTGCTGTTGATTTACTTTCTCTAACTACATTGATTTCTGTAGCCTAATATATATTTAATTAGTAGGGATGTGATCGCAAGTAGTATTATAGAGCTTTTAAAGGACAATAAATTCCAGAGGGTGTTTTATGGATTTTTGTTATTTTTTTTCTACTTCAAATATTTTAACCACTGAGGAAGGTGTCATTTATCATAAGTGCTGGATTTCTGCAGATTTATTTTTCTTTTATTATGATAACTCAGGTGGCATTGAGATTGAGTGGTGTGTTCACATCTGTAGTTCGGTATTTGTAAACTGTTGCCTAATTTATAAACGGGATAACCTCTTAGAGATCCCATCCAATAGAAACTGTTCTATAGAGGTAGGGTAGCTTTTGTACCATCCTACCTGTTTGGCTTAGTTCAGAATGGTTTCGACTACCTTAGCTCTGGCTTGTAAAGCTAGTCCTTGGTTTTGACTATTCAAGCTGGGGTGGATTTAACAAATACGGTGAATGTGGCAGGGTATAATTACTACCTTATAGAATTGTACTGAAATTTGCATTTGGTAATCCAGGTGTCTTAGCAATAAGATAATGTGTGCCTTAGATTGTAGATTCCCACTGTACGTGAATTTTTATAGCTGTGTTGATAAATAGTGTTGACATAGGCCGAGTCTTTCCCTCTTAATCCCCTAAGAAAGGATAACCAAAAGGAAGTTAAATCCCTCTATCTGATAGCAAGAGAGAGTTCCCAACTGGAGGAGTGAGAAGGAGCTTTGAAAGGAGGAGGCTTGTGATTTAGCATGACTACAGCTAATTTGGATTTATGGGAGGAGATGAGGAAGTCTACACTAAGCAGAGTGGCTGCACATGGCAAATATACTAGATCGGTTATTGCCAAGGATGGTAGAGAAAATTAAGAAAAAAGAAAAAGTGGCTTAGAAATTTCTTTTCCAGTCTCTGCTTATCAACATGAAACATCTGCTTCAGCTGCACTGGCTCCCACTGACAGTCAACACGACTGAGACGCTGAAATTCCTGCTTACATGCAACACAACAACACTACGCTTCCCTGAGCTGCATTGTAATAATTTATTAGTGAATGCATGTGATGTAGGGTACGTTGCAGGTTAAAATGTAAATGGTTCCAGTGCACTTGGATGAGCATCGCATATGGAAATTAGCATTGGCACAATTAATTTTCGTTTGTTATAGTCTTAATGTTGCTAAGCTACAGAAGGAAATGGATCACGCTGAGGAAATCTACAAGTTGCTGACTGTTGGCACAGAATCTTTTTAAATGTTACGCTAATCATGTGCTATAGCTTAGCTTTTATTTAGGATAAATAAAATGGGTACTTTTTTTTCAAGTCACCATCTTAGTTTTAAAATATTCCCGTCTTTACTTACTACGAGAATGCTTGTGCCTATAAATAGTGAAACAGCTGTGCCTGGGTCAGCTTCTTCGTCAAAGAAGCTTTTGGTCAAACGTGTACGGGCGTGAATGTGATCAACTAGTGCTGTAGTGTGAAAGAACAATGCATTTTTATCTAAGAATTGAAGTTATTTCCATTTATACCTAAACGGGGTAGTTTCACAGAAAACACAGCCCAGCCTCATCCACAGACATAAATACAAGCTGAAATAGCTCATGTTAGTAATACTGCTGCCTAAGTTCAAATGTTTAACTTATTCCCCCCATGAATTCCCAGGGCAGCCGTGGATTATTAGAGCTTGAAATAAAAAAGTTAAGTGCTTATGATTTTGTAGGCTGATGAAATGGCTAACGCTGTTCCAAAGAAGAAAGATGAAATCTTGGGGATGGAGTAGAAGCAATCTGTGACTTATTCTTTCCCTAGATATCTTCCCCCTGCTCAGAATATCTTGTGATACTTTTGTAAAATTAAAAGAAGGGTTTTAATTCGGATTTCTCTTCTTGCGTTCACCATAGATTTAGTTTATTTGCATGATAACACAACCCCATCTGACGTTAAAGATTAGAAAGGTTTTAGGGATGGAATAGCGATAGACTTGGGATGATGCATTTTTACTTAATCCTCTTGCTTTCACTGTTTGTGAGAACATTACAGAATCTCACTGTAGATAGCAGAATTTGTAATGTGATAGCAAAAGAAGTTGAAATGCCTAATGTTTAAGAATGGTAGTAAATCCCTGGATTGTGTGAAATATTTTTATTGTTAATACTTAAAAAAAAAGGCAAGAGGTGAGCCTGAAAGCCTGGTACTTGTTCTGAAAACCTTTTGTCAAAACTTACAGCTTTCTTGCACTGCAGAGACCTGTATCTTTGTGTTTTCCTGTTGCTTCAGCTTACTTGGCAGTGCCTTACTTTAGAGGACAAGGAATATTTTGAACAGTGACAGACTTTCCACCTGTATTTCCTGAATGAAAGTTTTATTCTGTAGCAGTTCTTAGCTAATGAGTTAAGTGTAATGACATAGATACGATTGTGTTAAATTCTACAAATGTATCATTATCAGACTTCATTTTATATGTTGTGTAAAATATATGAGCTTCATTTCAGGGTGCGTTAGAGGAGATACTTAGATGGTATCTCTTATAGCTGTAATTAAAATTATACTTAATACTAAAATGTTATATTAATTATTTCCAGGCAAGGTACTTTGTTCTAAAATGGATGCATTCTTTTTAGCAGTGGAAAGCTATTACTCAGCAAATCGTGATTTGCAGTAAACCGAGTATTTATCATATAGCAAAGTATTACGAATCAATTATTTAAAGCATTGTTATATTTTAAGGGTATGAATATAATATCTTCACAGATGATTTATTTTACAGATGCTTAGACATGCCATTCAGTATCACACGGGAGTCGGACTCAGAAATCAATTTGTGGCTCTTAAATATTAGGTAGTTTTAATTTCCTAGAAGGAGTAAGTACCCACATGTGCTAACAAATATGTAGGTGAAGAGTTCTTGACCCTCAGGATGCAAAAAATCAGTACATGGTTAGCACATGAGATGACTCAGTCAGAGCCAGTAATGATCCCACTACACACACCGCACGGTTTCAATTACAGCTTTATGTGACTAGACGGCATGGTGCCAGAAACAAAAGATTGAAACAATTTAAGTGATTCTCTTCTTCATGGTTCAGATACTTGAGCCTCTGGTTTCTGTTCCCTTATTAATGTTCACTTTTATCTGTGCAGAACTCAGGCTTGGAAAGCGGGAATTCAATTCTTGAATATGTAGAATGTCATCTAGTTAAAGGACGCTATAGTATGATCTGGTAATATATCACTTAGTTAATTATTTGCTGTGCAATAGTTGCCTTCAAGGTTCATGTGCTTAAGGTCAAGAACTATTTCTGGAAATTGTCTAATTTGTCCCAGTCAAAATTAGAGAAGCTCCTCTAATAGACAGCCAGCAAAATAAAGGTTGTAGTCCCCTCTTCATATAATTACTTAGCAGTTAAATCATTTACGCCTCCAGCTGTGTTATCTCTTCACCACCTCCACAGCCCGAGGAAGGGGGGGCAAACACTTGTGTCACTTTGTAGGATACTGTAGTCTCTATTCCTCTTGTTGAGGATGTCTCGCTGTCTGGGCCCCTCTGGGAAATAAAAATAATTGTTGTTTTAGCATGTGGAGATCCACTGACCGACCACTTGTCGCGGGATTCCTGGCTGCTGACCTGACAGACTGCCAGCTGACACCTGGGGCCAGAGTCACCTCAGTCCAGGTCAGCAGGTAGTGGAAGCAAGTTGCCATAGTGTTCTTTTTCAGCTCCCAGAGATTAGTTGGTGACGACTTAGGACAGAGCCTGGAATCGTAATGTCTTAGCAGGCTTTTTGCCCTAAACAACTTGCTTTTTCAAGCTTATACATCACCTACTTCTGTTGGTGTGAAGGGATAAAGTGGTTGCATAGCAACTGACTTTTTGGCATTGCCAGAGACCTTATGAAAGAGACTGTGTGCAGACCCAGCTGTCCTTGGATGTCCAACCAAGAGGGACACCATGGTATTCAGGGTATGCAGATCCATCCCACAGACCTCTTCTGTAGGGATTCATCTCTATTACAGAGTCAGTGGCTGACAAATGGAAAGAGAGTGAATCACTTGATCGAGCACTATTAAATGTTTTCTGGAACCTTTGAGCACACTTTAAAAGGAAGCAATGCTTTCTAATAGCTTCAGATTTTTTCTTCTTCTTTTTTTTTTTCTTTTTAATTTTTTTTATTACTATTATTTTATACAGGCTGTTCAGGCATAATAGATTTTCATTTGTAAAGCTTATTAAAATGGAAGAATAATATAGTCAGGTTTTCAATTGCAACTCAACAGAATTATTGTTGTAATGATTAAGCAAAGTAAGAATTGTAGGGTGTTTAGTGCTTTTCTTAAATGATACCGTCTAATGTAATTGAAGGTGTGCAGATGTGAGTGGAAGGTGTGCCTGGATGTGTAGGTTGCTAGATTTTGCTTTACGTAAAGCCTATTTTCTTTGTACCGTTGAAGCAAGTGAATAAAATAATATTGAAAAGGTAATTCCCTCCTCGTCTACCTGTATTAGCATTTTACAACATTTTGCTTTATACAATAGGCTATGCTAATGCTTATTAAAGCCAGTGATACATAGTTGCTTTTAAAAAGTTATATTAGATTCTATTTCATCAAACGCATTTTGTCAGTCACTTAGAGTCGCTTCTGTTTAATTGCCCCCATTATAAAGAACTACATCTTAAGGGTTTTATTGGAAAGGAACCACTTGTGTTTTGCAATATTTCCAAAGCCATTCTCCACGTGTGTTCTGTTACCACTATTGCCCTTGTTTGTCTTCTCATCCTGGAAGATTTCTCCTCCATAAGTAACCGCTCTGGCGTGAGCATCTGACAATCTCGAGCTAACATTTTTTGGCCAATATTCATCCTAGCTCCATATAAAATGGTTCTTCTCTTGCTCCTGGAAAATATTCGTTCCTAAAAAATACTTCCCCCCCCCCCCCAAGAGGAGTAAAATATGGTAAATGCTGGATAAATATGGGCTTGGGGATGCAGTTTAGTTTTTTTCTTTGGTTGGTAAGACCATACCATAACCTGACTTCCAATTATTTTTTTCAATATTGATTGTTTCTGTTCTACAGTTATCATATTTTTTTTTTTCATTGTTGCTGCTTGAATTCAAATCATGACAATCAGTTCCCTGGGCTTACTCAGCCTGTTTCTTAAATTGACATCTATACTCTTTTAAGTACTCCAACTACAATTTTGTTTGAATTTTCCTATCTTGAAATACAGGATCAGAATGCGAACTCTGTTTCATCTTTGCTATTTTAAACTAGATCTGGCTTCTTTTTCCTTGTTCTGCTATGATAAACGTAAAAATAAGTCACTTAACTATGTGGTCCCTTGCTTTCTGCACAATAGTTTTGACTTCTGGAAAAGGTTGAGAGTGAAAAAAGGTAAGGTGAACTGACTGGCAGGTCCTTGTGGAATATGAAGTGCTTTTAGACCGAAGACTTAAAACCTTCATAACAAACTTATGTCTATACTTTCTACACTACTTAATCACAGTCAGGAAAAAAGTTCTACATAAAACATGTAATTCTCAGTTTACCTATAACTTTGGAAAGAAATGACACTTCAAAAAACTTTATAAAGTAAATCATCATTTTAATTTTTACTGGAAATATCAAATTAAGATAAAATGAATTCAGCTGCACTTCCTAAAACAAAAGAGAAGAAAATAACAGAGAAACAAGTCTCTTTGTTCTGTGTGAAAGAGAATACTTAATCACACATCAGCAGAGAATTAAAAAACATAGCAATACATGAAAGTATTCTTTTTTCCTTCACTGATCAAACTAATTGCCAGCAATGGAAAAAACTACAAAGTGCTGTTTAAAAATAAAGCATACATATCTTAGATTTAATAAACAGGAGCTAACACAGCTAAAACGAAGCTCCAAAAATCAGCTAGCAACTGGCAATTGGTTTTGGGTCTCATCAGCTTGAAATACATAGCAAACAACTTTCTTGCAAAAGCAAATTTGAAAGAGTAATTCTACAGGCAGGATTTTCTGAGACAGACTCATCGCAGAAGCTTCTGTGTAAATGTCAAGTGGACACTCTCTCCAGTTTAATTCATTCCAAAGCTGAAATCTGGCCAAACGTGGAGGTTTAAACCACTTAATAATATTCCTCATAATATTGTTACTGTGCTTTTATAAACCAGGTAGGAATCATATCCAGTATTCACTAGGAAGCAGCATTTGTCTATCGCCAGATATGCTGACAAGTGTAGAAAAGGCATAGAAGGGAAGGAATTACTGCCAAGTGGGGGAGAAGGGTGCAGGATAATTACCTCCTTATCCCCTCCTACCAACCCCCAGGAGAGCAGTATGTTGCAGAAATAGAAGGGATATCAGCTTGTCTTGCAACTGGAGGTCTCTGAGGAGTGGTAAGTTAGGTGCTGTGTAGACATACACCTCTGCCTTTTTGGGAGGTGACCTTAGGATGACCTTAAACACGATATTCAAGAAATAATCACTGAAAGTAATTCTGTACTGCAGACATGCTAATTCAAGTCCACTTGAAAGAAAGTAAAATAAAATCAAATCAGTGCTAGTTTTGTTTTCCAAGATTGTCAAAATACCCAAGCCCAAATCAAACCGTGTTTTCACAAAATGCAGGAGTGTGGACAGGGCTGAAAGGTCCTCCAGGAAAAAATAAAACCTTTCACAACTTCTGATGTACGGGTTGCTTGCACCTCGTGAGTACCTCCTGCTTCCTGCAAGGGACAGTAATGAGAGAGGAGGCAGAGCCAGGGCACGGCCAGCCTCAGAAGCATTAACTGAGTCTATAATAGCCCAAGGGACAACCACTACCAGCACACACAAGCAGGGAGTTGGGCTGCAACTTACGGAGATGAAAATTAACATTGAATATTGAAAAATTCCTGAATTCTGTCTTTATTTTTGTATCTTAGTGATTATATTGGGAGTAAGTGCACTGTCACATTTGTCTGCTGCTTTTATTCAAATGTAGAGAACATCTTTCAATAATAATTTGCCTGTAATGCCTGAGATGTACATAAAAAAGGATTTGGGCTGCTGCAAATTTTCCTCAGACCACAAGAAATAGAGAAATGCACTTTTTATTAACTTTCTCCTTTATTTTTTTATTTTTTTCTGTTGCCATGTCTATCTTGATGCTTATATCTAACACGGTACTGGTATTTTTAGCAGCATAGTAAGGGGATTTTTACTCACTGTCATACTACACACAGTTCATCAGACTGTAATAGTTCAGAATAGATCAGATCTAGCCGCATGACTACCATTTTCTGCCAAGCTAGCCTCTCTGAGATGGCAGTTTAATTGTCCTGAACCACCTCAATATTTGAAGATAGTAGTTTATTAAAAGAAAAATGTATGGCAAACTGGGGCTTTGTTGTTCACAGGCTGGATGACTAATGGGGATTCACCTTTCTGACTATTTTAATCTGTTTCTCTTCACTGAGCAATACCCATCAAGTTTCCAAGGTGGGTTTTTGTGGTCTTCTGTCAATATTGTTTATAGCAAATCAAAATTTTATTGCATGGTTCGGTTTCAAGTATTCATTTTAAGCCAGCAAGTGGGATGGTTTTGGCTTCCACTAGTCAGGGCTGGTAACAATTGATGAAAAAAAAGATTCGATTACTGCTTAACGGTGACGTCCTCAAAAGCCCTGGAGTGACTGAACAAGATAAGTCCCATGGAAAATCAATGAAACTTAGGCTCCAAAGACAGTTAGGCGAGTAGAAAATGTTGCTCTAATGACTTAAATGTTTGTTCTTTCTCATGGTCTCTCAGTTGTGATGTACAAGAGAGAATGGGTCTGTGTAAAAGTATCCGGCATCTCTGAACGTTTTTAGGCTGTTAAACATCAGAGTGCTAGACCTTTACCTGATTACTATCTCTGGTTCTTAGCTAACTTAAGCAGCAATGGGCTGAACAATTTTTAATGTGGAAATGGGGAAAAAAAACCAAACCAACCAACCCCAAATCCCGAAACAAAACAAGTACTGCAAGAAGTAGCGGCTATTCAGATATCAAAGAAAAAATAAGCATTTGAAACCATAGACATTATGAGCTAGTTGTATTCTTTAAGCTCTTCATTTTATCATCCCTACAAGGTTGTTCTTTAGTACTGATGCTCATCTCATACACGCATCTGCTATTTGTTCACATCATACCAAGAGAACATGATTTTCTCTTAGAACTTGCCAGGCATCACAGATTTCCACTTTCTAGGTGGTGGTTTTCAGTTCAATCCCCTTAATGATTTATGTGGTTATTAGGTTGCTATTCTGTGCACCCTTTCTGGAATCTGTTCTCCTTTCTGGTCTCTTGGCTATCAAGAATATATTTGCTGCTACTGCTCCAATGGCACAGCATTCAGATAAAGAGGAGGAGGAGGAGGAAGGGGAAGGAACGAGAGATCCATCTTGGTAATTTTTTTCCAGGAGGGAAATGATCAGTCGTGTACAATTCTGGACCACAATACAGCAGTTCTGTTACCTTGATAGTAATCTCTGTCTCATGAGGTGTTCCTTGAGCCATACTCCTGTCTTACTGAAGTTGAACAAGTAATGGCTTAGAGCTTTATTTTCTGCCCTGTTATCAGGGGGTATAGCATGGAAACTCTTCCTCCTCTTTCATGTTTTGTCAGTTTCTGCCTTTTTCTCGTTCTATAAAGATCATATGTTTTTGTACCATGTTGAGTTCCCGTCACATCTGGAGCACGTGACATTAGAAGCGAGACTGAGAACTGGATTTGTTCTTCCAGAATAGAAGGTCTTATTTCTGGTCACAACTACCAAATGGAAGAGTGAAGGGTCTCTGAGAGGTCTCTCAGAGTGAGGGGTGACAGCAATCCTCTTCTCAGGGGTATACAGCCACGGGACAAGAGGCAGTAGATGCAAACTGCAACATGGGAAATGCCAGTTCAGTACAAGGAAGGTTTTACAGTGAGGATGATCAAGTACTGGAACAGGTTACCCAGACAGGTAGCTCATTATCCATCCTTGAAAAAACTCAGAGCTTCACTGGATGGTGTCCTGAGCATCCTGCTGTATTTGGACCTTTGAATTTGAATATATGTATTCAAATAGCTTGTATTTGAATCTTTGGCATATCCCTGTATTTGAAGCAGTTTAAAGCCTAGGTTTACTTACACTAGGCAGTGTGATCTTCTGCTGCTTCGCTCATGCTGTGTGAGCTTCTTCTATTACAATGACACAGGAAAGCTCAGTGGGCAGATGAAAAACTAATGAATTTGTATTCTCATAGGGTTAGAATCAAGGAGAGGGGGCACTTGCTGAGGCACTACCTCTACTGAAATACCAGGGTTTGCCTAACTAAGAAATGCCCGTACGTTGGGTGATCATAGTAGTCCCCGTTGTGTGGTAGTTAAATAGCATCAAATTTAATTAATAAATTTTCTTCCTTTAGTGTCCCTAAGGTGCCATTATTAGGAACATTTGCATTATGGGCTGCAGAGAGCAACAGAGATAGGGCAAGAGTTTTGTCCAAGTCTTCGTAAGGCTGTCACTCAGTTAGGAAATAATGCTGAGAGTCTTCAATTCTAGCTCAGGGTGCTGCTGCTCGGACCATCATCTCTGTCCTTGCTTCAGACCAGCTCTGTGCCAGAAGGAAACAACTGTGGTTTCTGATGGTGTTTTCTGTATTTTTGCACTGAACATTCTGCAGAGATGCTTCAGACAGCAGGGGAAAGTGAGTGCAGCTACACAGATCAAACTAAGGGACTTGATGCATAAAAGTAAATCTTATCTTAATTGCAGCTTGCTTGTCAAAGATGGATGCTTGAAACAGAATATTCAGCGTCTGTTCAGGCGTCGTCTTTTTTGTCTAGCCTGGTTCATTGACCTTCTTAACCCTTTTGTTGCGAATACAAATTCAACTGAGACATGAATTGTAATGAAGATTGCGATTAATTTCACGATCTTGATAGTAGAAATCGGTCTGTGTCATTACTGAGGGATGAAAGCATCATAATTCATCATTTTAATCTGTTTCTAGTCATCTTGCTACCTGAGTATTAGCTACAATAAGCTTGCTGTTGCCCCTCTCTGAAGGTTTACGTGCAGTTGCAATAAAGATGCGTGCGCTTACAAAAATGGGCACAAAGTGGAATGGCATTTTAAGGAATTTTGGTTGGTTGGTTTTTTAGAAGAAATGCTCGAGACTTTTCTTTCCGAGTTAAAAATTACCTTTGTTATTTAAGTTTGTGGAAACAAATTTGTTTTGGCATTAAGTGCAGTCGATTGCTTTAGAAAAGAGGTGACTGGAAAAATAGTTCTGGTAAAAGTAGGGATTCCTCTTAAATGAAAAATACAAAAGCTAACATTTGCTGAAATGTAATGATTCATTTGAATGACTGATTTTCTTAAGAGTGGGGTTTTGGGTTTGGTTTTGGGTTTTGGTTTTTGTTTTGTTTTGTTTTTTTTACTGAGATCACAAAATGATTAATAGGTTGATCCAGCCTGCATTTATATTTCTTTCTCATTCTGCATTGTATATTCTCCAATGTCAAAGAGCTCAAAGTCCAAATTGGACTCATTCTCATTTTCAACTTAGGGGTGGAGAACTGTAAATTATTCACCTCCACTGAGGAGACCCGAGTCATAAATCTCTTCTAAGGAAAGTGAAGAAAGGTTTCTAACATGTCTTGAAGGTACTAATTCATATCATAACTTCAGCATGTGGAGTTTACGGCCAATAGCTGTTTTCAGACCAAGGCTACATAGCCTTTCACCATTCATATTCTTTTCACTGATGTTAACAAGAGACTAATTAATTTCCAAGTAACTTCTCCTAAAACTACTATAACAATAATTTTACTGGAAATATGAAAAACTAGTTAACTTTAATAAGAGAATGGGTATGGTTACTCTGTGTGGGTGAGCAGGTCCTGCGATCCCTATCATGATCCCCTGCCAACACGTGCCTTATAGTTCTCCTACGTAATGGTCACCACGTGCCTTTCTGGGGGGTTATGTAGATAGAAAAATATCGGCTTTGAAAGTAATAAGAGGATGAGCCTTATTTTGACAGTTCATAAGTCCTTTTAAGAATTCCTGCTGCATTCGTGGAAGAGGAGAAATTGATTAAACCAGGATTTGTGCGTGTTGTCCTTCGTTTTTCGCCACGTACATTTTCTGACCAATTGTCATCAACGTGTTTAAATGTCGCTTGCTGTTGGATTGGACTGGAGATTATATTCATACGTAACAGCGAGATCAGTTAGGCCAAATTCACAGAAACCTCAAAGAAGAACCGGTCAGTTTATCTTAGACCACAAATGGATATTGTAGTATTGTCTAAAGCCATATAGAGAAGATACTGAACAGAATGGTGGTAAGCTCTGAAATAAAAAGAAAAAAAAGAAAAAAAAAGGCAATTCTGTTTTTTCCCAAGGTAAGGTGGGTTATGAATTTATTCTTCCACACATGATATTTTAAATACCTGCCTATTCAGCTTTATGTTACTCACTTAACTGTTCTGTTCCAGCTTTGAATATCAATAATGACGTGTTTCCTGATGTCTGGGTTAAGGTGAAACTGTTGTATCTGTCAGTTAGCCCCTTTTTGCGACAGCCTGCCATGCTGATAATTTTGTGTATGCGGTAGTCATTAAGGTATTCTCTGTCCTCTGGAGTGACAGAAAGAAAATTGAGGTTTCCCATTCAACATGAAGACATCTTTGATTTTCTACACAAATATATGTGTTAGAATGCTTCTAATGTATGAGCAATATTCCAAGATGTCTGAGGGAGGCGATGCCAATGTAGAAAACATACCCTGGAGAAAGAAAACATGCTCACGAGTGATTTAATTTTTGCAAACTTAACCACTAAGTACAGCAATATCTATTTATTTAGTAGATGTCATGCAAAATTCATTCCAGTGACAATGTTCACGAGGAAGGAATGCTGTAAGTACATAGTGAGGTATTTCATAAATGTGTAAAATACTTGTGTTACTTTATACTTGTTTTCAACATATTACACTTCTTTACAGCTTGCATATTAAATTAGTGACATTTAAAGCGTGTTCTCCCATAGCTTGTGGCATCTTGTTATTTTGCTTAAAGTAATTCTGCTGCATCACGGATTTATGTTCCAGTCAGAGATTCAAACACTACTGAGCTCTGCCATATTTGAACGACTGCACATTTTCAAAAGAGGAGAGTTTTTGAAGGTGTCTGTGTATTAAGTTAAATTTTTGAGTTAATAGTAACATCAAAGATAGAGCATTTGGGGCAGAGAAGGACCTCGGCAGAACTTCTTTTTGAAGCCTTTCATTCTTGACCTCTAGGACTGTAATAAACTTTTAAATAATTTTCAAGGACACTTCAGATACTCTGTCAATTAAACTGCCATGCAAGCCCTTTTCCTGTTGGCCTGTAGCCATTATTTAACGTAGTCATTAAAATGTAGTTTTAGGAGATACTGTATGGCACATGAAGCTTCATCGGATGGCTTTTCCCTACAAAAGAAAGGAGGTAGAATATTTAATAAATATAACTAAAAATCTCTATTCTGTGGTTGTTTAGAGGAGCATTTTGAGAGAATATACCTCTCAATTGCACTGTGCTATTGTATTCAGGTGTTAACCTGCATAGGTCAGATATGATGAAAGCATGCAATGAGCTGAGGAGGACATGTCACAGTTTAGGGTCAGGGCTGACGTGGGGGGGGGCACTGAGTGCCCCCAGAATGGAAGTTAAAAAACTAGTAGTGAATTCTTTGCAGTCCTGGAAATCCTCATGTAGAGCATGCAATGCTGTAGACAGAATCTAAGATAAACCTGCTGATGACTCAGTTGTTTTCAGATATATTTTCAATATTACAAACCAGAATATTGTAATGAAGCCAGATTCTCTCTTTTGAAAGAAAAAAAAAAAGATGTATGCAGTAGTGAAGGGTAGAAGGAAGCGTTGTCTCTTCTAGAGCGACGAGGCTGGGGAAGAGACTGGACACACACCAACAAAAAAATCAACAACAAAGAAATAAAACTGGCACGACACTAACCTTGTCTTGCTTTCCAAATTGAGCCTGATCTTCTGGCCACAATTCACATTTGACTTGTATGAAGACAAGTCTTACAAGCTTGTACTCTGCCTTTGGTTTTTGATACAGTTCTTTACTTGAACTTAATTCTGTGCTTATGAAGGCCATAGTTTCTAAACTTTAAAATCAATAAAGCTGTTTCTATCGCTTTGAAATAGCAACAGCAGCTATCCGTTCATATAGGAGTGGAAATTTTACTTCCTTTCTGGCTGTAGCAGAGCTTTAGGGAACTCTCAAACTCTGAACCCTGGTGCACTGCTCTCCTTAAGCAGGCTTCCAAGTTTAGGCCCCATGTTTTATTCCCTTTCCCTTACACTTAAATTTGTTGTGCAGAGCAGCAGAGGGTAAAGAGTCACAGTGTCAAGATTTGTGTGATACTGGGGTGCATTGCCTCCCGTACTCTATCTCCTATACCAGAGACTCGGATACTTAGATCCTACCTTCTGGAATATGTTTAACCTTCTTCAGTCATTTGCTACACAGCAGAGAATCTGCTTAATGCTGGACACTCCAGAATGATTTATTTCTTGTTTTTCAGTCAATTGGTTAATTCTCAAAGAAGTGAGAGCATGAATAAGTGTCACTGTGTCCATATGTATGTATTTATTACTGCAGGCATTAATATATTGCTTTGTTTGGTCTGGTTCACAGGAGCCTGTCTCTTCGTAAAGTTCTCCTTCCTTTAGCAATTAGGTTCTGTAATCTGCTGCTTATTGCATCTTGAAAAATATGATAGAAATCCAAGTCAGGGACATTGTACTCTCGTTAAGAGATTGAGAGCATCGTAAAGAAAAATGAGTGGTATAGCAAATGTGTTTCCAATCTCTGTAGTACATATAATAGAAGGTTTTATTCTACAATTGTCAGAGAGGATCTCATTAAATGAGTTCAGACTTTCCTGTTCCTGAAAAAGTTCTCATGTTGGGTACTTGAAAGGAAAGAGTTCACAGAGTTAAGATTTAAGGGCATAGGCTCCCTTCTAATACAGGGAACTGTGATGACAATGGACTGAAAAGTTCATAAGCTATTTTGAAGACAGTAGTACTATGTACAATTGGCTTTATTCAGAAGCTCCTTTGGGATGCAAGTGCACCTGCAGAGCTGCAGAAGGAAAGGAATTTTCCATTCTGTTGTCATCTGCTGGCATCTGAAGGCAGCTGCCTAAAAATAATGGACTGGATCAGCTTTAACTGCTTTAATTTTTTATTTATTTATTTTTTAATAAGAAAAATATCCAGGCCAGGGTGAGGAACTTAGGAGCACAAAATCCTTAATTTGAGTAACCTAGTTGTGGGAGTTTTAGCTATTGGTCAGTGAGGTGTTCAGACCTGTCAGTTAACAACTGTCAAAACTTCTGTGCTCTATGTTAGAACCCCTCTCCAGTTGCTGCTGGGAAACTACAGTCATCTCTACACCTGTAGCCTTGGAGAAGGCTTCCCCAGCCTTCCTGTGGCTTTGCTAATTTGCATCCTGTTGTATATGTCAAAAATATTAATTAAGATGATAGTAGATATTTCAGAAAGCCATGAAAAACTAATAGAAAAAATCTGTGTTTAAATCTCTTGTTTTAAGCCTGACAACTGGAATAAATAAATTGAAATCTTTCTCCAACGGCATTTCAAACAGACACAGGTATCCCCAAACAGTACAGGTTTGAGTCCTTAAAATAACATATTGAAATGTAAGTTAGTTAATAGATAGATACATGAACCAAGAAAGGGAAAGGATGGTGGGAGTTCCTGGTTCAAGTAGGCTTAGAAACTTTGGAAATTTTGTTCTTCAGGTTTTATGGTCGTAGTCTAATATTTTTTTGCTTTCCTTTTCTGTTCCCCTTCTCTTCAATAGACCAGCTGAAATGATTTCTTCATAATGGTTTTCCCTTTTCTTTTTTTTCTTTCTTTTTTTTTTTTTTTAAGGCCCAAATTTAATTTAAAAAAAAACCCCAACCTTTTGTTTTTTATCTTCCAAATTATTAAATCTAGAGAGAATTATTAAATCTAGAGAGATCTGGGACAGAGGTCCCAAAACAGACTCTCCTTTCCCAGGTGGGTGCAGGTATTTTCCAGAAGATGCTTTTTGCTGATGTCACTGGTGGGGAGATGTGCTGTCCCTGGGAGCTGCCAAGCAACTTGGGCACCAGCACAGCACATGGCCTCTCCGCACAGAGCAACGGCTCTGCCAGCCTATTGCCACCCCTGGGACAGCTTGAGGAGCTGCTCATCCTGGTGATGCCCCCACTAGAGGCAGAACTGGAGAGGAAGGTGGCAGTTGCTTGCATTCAGGCAAAGGAAGCACGTGCTCAGCCTCCCTCTCTCTCTCTCTGCTTCTCCCCAGATTCATTAGATTTTGGTTTTTTAGGAAATTTCCCATTGAGTTTTTTCTTTTCTCCACATTGATATCAGAGGTACTGGGCTCAGGGCCTATGGAGAGATTCATAAAGGATTGAGACCCCTCTTTTCTATTTCCTGCTAACTGTGTTCTAAATTTATCATCTGGAATTGGTTCAGATCATAACACAGCAAAATATTCCTGAGCAAGCTGAGTAGCTGAGCCTTTTCCTTTAGTTTGGCTGTTCCTTCTAAAAACCTTTAAAACATCCTTTTTTTTTTTTTTTCTTATCTTAAGATCCTATTATCAGTATGGTGTTTAATTTTCTAAACTGAAGATAAAAATAAACCCATACTTACCTGCATTTAAAGTGAAACAGCTTTAAATTGTTTGTTCAGACTTTACACATATTCCTGCTAAATTCGTTAAACCTTTGCAACAGGTTAAAATTAAGGAAAAAGAAAAAAAAAAAGGAAAAAAACCCCAACAAACCAAACCAACCACTAAAAACCTCACCTTGAAATTGGTCAGATGTGGAGAGGAATTAGCTTCAGCCTGACACAGTGAACACTTACCATATGCTTGATTTTAAGGAACATTTTGATAGCTTCCTAAATGTATTTATTTTAACTCACAGATGGGTATCATATATAGCCAGTGTGAGAATAATCTTTGAAAAATCTGTTGCTTTTTAAAATCAAATTTCTGCATTTGAAATATGCTGACAACACATTAGACAGAATCCTGGAAGCTGTTCCCGGTAGTGTAGGTCGTCTTGGTTTAATATAAGGAATATTGTTAAAATTCCTAATCCAGTGTAATTTGGGTCAATTATTAAAGGATTCTTAGGCTTATAGTGATGTATCAAATAATTTACTTAGAGATCTCACAGGTTGTCCTCAGAACTGCAGGGTGGTTACCTGTGAAGACATTAGTTATTGATTTCTGAAATTCTGAAAGATCGTTTTCACTTCTTTGTTTTAATTGCAATTTCATGCCATAATACCTTTCAAACAACAACAAAATAGTGCCTGTTGGAGGAATGAGCTGATCTTAATTGGTTTATGGGTATAGCTGCTGAGGTGAGTTTTCCTGAATATGCAAACTAATATGAAATATGACAAGCTTAACTTGTGCTAGAAAGCAAATAATTGCTTCTGCCTTCTAGACGGCATGAAAGCTGGGGGTTTGAGCTGGGGCAGATTCTTCTGTCCGTTTCTAATAGACCCGTGACAGTTTTCTAGGCTATGTGGCTTGTTTTCATCGTGAGAGAGACATACGGTTGTGTAAACTGGGTAGCCCTCCTGAGAGTTTTCCCCGTGTAAAATATATGCATATACATCATTTGCATATCAGGACAGATGATCCAAAGATCTTCCTTGCTTCACTTTTCCCAATACTGTAAAATAGTCTTGAGTAAATATATCCTTTTAGCTAAAGAAAAGAAATGGCAGAAGGTTACTGTAAACTTTGTACTGGTCAGCAAGTGTCAAACTGATTGCGACTGGAAATTGCTCCTGTTGGTCGTTACCAAACAGAGAAGGAAGAGCCTGGACTGGAACCAAGGTTGACGTTTGGGCCTAATAATATAATGAGGCTTTAATAAGCCAGTAATAGGCAGGCTCCCAAAATTAAATGAGCAAAGATTACAAATAAATAGATCAGTTTCTTGGATCTGAAATACATAAATGGTATTCATCTGTATTGATAAAGTTTAATTGCTTATTTTATATGGTCCAGATGTAATTATAGATCAAGATAACATTTCCTACCAAGGCAACATAGCCTTTCAAATTTCAAACCTTATGAGCTATGTAGCCATGACTTCAGGAGACCCTGAGCACAAGTTTTGTTTGCTTCTTTATTCTGGCTTTTTTTCCTGCCTCTCTCCCTCCTTGTGCAACCCTTATGCCCTTTCTGCCCTTACTCTGTTTGTTCTGAAGTGTGTTACTGTCTCTGGTGTCATTATATATAGGCCTGAGTTTGAAAGTCTCTGTGTTGGAGATTTATGTTGCAGTGATGTGATGGCCATGTCAGGCCTCCAGAAACTTTTCTTTTCAAATTTAAGTTTAGTAAACCGAGCATAGGAAGAGTCCACGGGACTTTATTGCAGCGCAGGTATAAATATGTTCAGGTTTACGGTTGGAAATCTGCTCTGCAGACTCGGGTTTCCTGCAGTCCCGTCACAGACAGGGATGGTGCAATCCTCCCACACAACAAACCAATGGTACAGGATCTTAAGGAAACAGGAGTAAGAAAAACAAGAATGTAAAACTTGTGTTATAATTTAACAATTCTTACCTATTAATTTCTGAGGGACATCTATCAGGTTTTTCAATGTTTCTTTAGCATAGCATTTTTAGTCTGAAATATATAGGAGGACTATTATTATTTTTTAATAATGCTTCATTATTTCTGGCTAAGAATCAAGACTTCCAGTTCAGGTCTTGACTTTGTAGGATTTGGTTTCTCTGGATGACCACTGATGGGATTGCAGATGGGCTTACCATGTAAGCGTAGCTCTTGAAAAACTGAAAGTGGTCTTTTAATAATAATAATAAAAAAAAAAAAAAGGTCCAAAATCTAGGTATTGGTTTATACCAAACAGGCCTAAGCAGAACAAGAAGCAGATGCCCTACAAGGATTACTGAAGATCCTTTTTCCTCTCTGTTGCTCAGCTTCAATTTTCTCTGAAGTCGCTGTTACATTCCTTTTGTGATTGCCGTAATATTTTAAGCTTTCTGCCAAAATAGGTGCTAAAGATCTTTTGCAGAACAGCATGTGAAAGAAAACCAACACTTAGACTAAAGAAACAGAAAGATCATAGGCAATACTTTTGCTGGTCTTGAAAAAACCCTTTTTTGTGCATGTTAAGCTCAGTGCTCACAGGGCGCACGGTTTCACTCTGAAAGAGTAAAGGTGCAGTAAGGAAAAACTAAGGATTTTGAACATGACCAGTGTTCTTTACAATTTCTAGAATTAATGTATACTTATTTTTTTTTCTAAAAATCTTGTCAGACCACTCTGACTTCATCAAATAAATTGAGACATATCCTGGGGAAAAGCTGGTGGAAAAACAAGTGATGTGACACATGAATTCTACTAGTGAGGGAAGAGCAATTACAAATCACTGTTTTCACAGAGGCTCTTTAGCCTCTGAGTCTGTTTTTTACTTGCCTCTAGATACAGCAATTTTTTGTCCACGTTTTAACTAGCAACCCCTAAATCTGCTAAAGCAGATTTGGTGGATTGGAGGTAAAAGCAATGATCAGCTGATGGTAAGATGGACATATTTTCATGATATTTGGAATATATAAAACTGAATATATTGCTGGCTCTGGTCACAAATGCATCTCGTGTTGCTGTTTCCCTTGCTTTGTTTTGTTTTTGTTGAAAACTCTGCATTGTTTCTTCTCATTAACATCAGATAACTGGAATAAGTTTCATATCACCATTCACCATTCCCACTTGACTTGACATTTTCCTGGTTCAGATGAGGCTTTAATAACCTTTCTGAGCTCTGCTTGCTCTAATGATGTCCATTCAATGAGATTTGAGAGCTGCTGCCATGGTAAATAGTATACTTGTACCTAATTGCAAGAGGGAAAAACAAAAAAATGAACAAAACCAACCAACTAAACAACCCACACCACCAAAACCCCTAAATTAGCATTTTAGGCAGAAATACAATGAAAAAAAGAATCTAAAAAAGCAGGTTTTGATAACAAATACTGTTGTCTTCACAGAATTTTTTTTCTCCTTTAGGACTTGTTTGTTTTGCTGTACATCCCTATTTACCCCTTTGTCTTAAAAGTTACGGTGATCCAGAAAATTTGCTGATGTAATAACTCAGTTTTCTGTTGAAATTACCTTTGTCTTCCTCAGCACAGGCAAACAGTGTCAGGAGTTACCTTGAGTTTTAGGCTGGCATATGTTATGAATGGAACTGCAGGGCGTTGCAGGAAGGATCATGTCCATGCTGCACAATTTACTTGTGGGGGCCACAGGTAATGGCATGTGTCAACTCTAAGGGTGTAAGGAGTGAAAAAGAAAAGGAGAGAGAGATTGGAAAAAAAAAAACCCAAACCAAAAAACAAACTTCCCAGTGGTCTGCTGGGTGAAGGAAAGGCAGCATCTCCCAGACGCGTGCCTTCGCTGGTGCTGCAGGTGGTCGGTCGTCCCCCTCCACGTACCTGTCCCACAGGGTCTGTGTAATTTGCATCAGGACCAGGTCAGGCTTCCCTGTGCTTATTCCTGCTTAAGATGCTCTTAATGTTTTCAGCCTGTGATGTGACTGGGGCAAGTGTCACACACCCTCTGGCTCTTCTTTCTCTAGGCATATTATTGGATCACTGTTTAGCTGACTATTATCTACCTTGGTATTTGTTAGGTCTTGATTTCCCCTAAAGTAAGGAAATGCTGCAAAACTAGGGGTAGGGTAAAGGAGAGGAGACAAGTGGAGATTTTCATGCCCTCCGGGACCCGACATAACAGGAATATCCAGATTTGCAGCTGCAAAGCCATGAGAATAGCGGGACAGGGACGTCCCTAAGGGAGCAGGGGGAGACTCTGCCCCCACAGCTGAGGGCTGGGGCCACAGAACTGCAGAAGGCAGGTCCTTAGCACTGCAGAGATTAAGGCCCATTGGGACCTGTGGTAAAAAAGACTAACATTTTAGAATAGCTGTGACAGGCAAAATGTTCTAGAGAAATATAGCAGTCTTGCACAATTATTCTTATTCCCCCTTTTTTTTTTTTTTTAATACTCTCTATTCAATCCCTTTCCATGCTTTATTAAATGGTGGCTTGAGGAAAGACTGCAAAAGATATTTTTACTGTACAACATGTGTGAAGAATCTAAATGGTGAAGAATACTCCTGGAGAGAAAATGAGAGAGTAGATGCTCCATCTGTGAGGAGCATCTTGTTTGCCACAGCGCTCTCCCAGGCCTTTTTATTTCTGATGTTGTGTGTTTGTAAACTGGTAACTTTTTGCAAATCATTCAGTTGAAGCTAAGAACCCTTTAGCCAATATTTGTTGCCAAACACCGAGAGCTGATAGTGAGCATGTTGGTAACCTTTGATGGATGCTGGAAAAGCACAAGCTGAGTGTACGCTGAATGGCAAAGACACTGTGTAATATGCTCAGGGTATGGAGAGAAAGTGCGAAAGCACAAGCTCCAAGCATCTGAGCTGCAGGACTCCTACAGTGATGGTATTTTCTAGTCCCTATGGTACTGTTGTAATGAGAGTTAAATGCAGGGAAACTGTTAGTTGGAGTGAGTGGAAGAAACTCAGCTCTCATACAAGAAATGTCCCTTTGCTCCTATTGCCCTGTTTACCAGACTGATGAGAGAGGCTTCCACGTGGCATGAGCACTGCTGTAGCAGTGTGGGACACGTGCTCAGTCCAGCAGACTAGTGACACTAGCCTCTGCCTTAAGTTTTTCTTCCGTGTAAAATAGTACATATATGCATTCCAGAAGCCCCCAGCAGTCATGGGAAGATGTTCTCATTGTGTTCTCCAAACAAACAGAATGTGTGTTTATCTGGTGGCTTTTATAGCTCTGTTTTCTCTTCAGCCTCTCAGAACACTGAATTAATGACATGCTGAGGAGACAGAAGTCCTCCTATCCCTGCAGTCATAGGTAACTTATGTAAACACTGGTTTTTGTTCAGATCACAAGATAAAACATAGTTCTACTCAAAACTTGGGGGGGAATCTAAAACACTCAAGACCACATCCCCTCTCTCTGACACCTGGCCATATTAGTGAACAACAAATTGATAGTGAAAACACCTAGCTGAGTGTAGGTGGTCTTCATGCATTTGGCTGCATGTGGAGATTTTGCCACAGAATGGCTCAGTTTACACCCTAGAGGAAGAATTTGATTATCTGTATAATGACATGAGTAAACAACCTAGGTCTCCGTAGAATCACTGCCAAAAATAGACTGTTTTAAATGGGAAATCCCAACCTGAGGAAGGGCACCGGGGTGTGGAGAACCTGGCATGGAAGCATTCTATAAATTTTACCTTCCGCTTGACATGGAAACGTTGTGAGACCTGGGGCTTGAGGACTGTGGGGAGGATCTTCAAATCACCAATCCACATGTGGAAATAACCAGTGTATGCGTTATGTGGGGTGAACCCAAGCACCTTGCCCTTTCTAGCTGCAAGAACAGTCTCTGAATTTTTATGTAACTAATTAATCTGGGCTTGAATGGCTGTGTTTGGATAGGACTGGGATGCCAATTGGCACCTACCTATTTGAGCATCTCTAAAGGTATGGTAATATTAAGACAGACTAGGCTTGAAATGATACATAGTATTTCTCTGCGAACAGAAAGACAGAGATAATTTATGTGCTTCTTTAATAGCAAGAAATAATCATTTTTAACAGTCAGTGAATTAGTACCTTGTTTAGAATGCAACTGTGTTTTTTATATCCTCTGGCTGGGCATGGGAGCAGCTTCTCCCACCAATATTTATATGTTAATAAAATAGTGAAATAATAAAATCCAAGAGTGCATTTTTAACTTCCATTGCTCATATTAGGTCTTGCTTAAAGACAGTTGATGGGTTTTTCCCTCTCCAGCTTTATACATTGAAAAAATAGTTATAACAATAATAAGAAAGCTTCCTTAAATTTGTCTTCAGTGAGTTACGTTCACCTTTTAAAAAAGTACTGTATAATTTGTTAATCTGTTTTCCCTGCCGAACTGGTTGTCTTATTCAACAATAAATTGAATACAAAGCTTCCCCCAGGCAGAGAGACAGAATACCAACCCCTGAAAGTCTGGCAGCTTAATTGACATTTGGTGGTAGCCTCAGGCAGAAGTTAATTTCTACCCTGTTTATATATACACATATACTTTTCATAAAGCATGCAAGCAGTGCTGCAGATAAATTAAGACTAATTCATATTGTAGTTCCCAGGTATACACTTGTTGAAATGACATGAAGCCATTTCATGTTATGAGTGAAGGAGTTGCTCACAATTAGGCGGATCCGTCAGCCTCGCAGGAACAGTGTGTTTCCAGGCAGAGGGTTATTTTTATTCAATTGCCATCCAGTGAATACAGCAATCTCGACAAGTAAAACTAAGGGTTTCAGACCTTATTCCCAGAAGATCTCCCACCTACCTAAATGCTGCTACTCGTGACTAATAGTTACCAGACAGACTGTTAGGGCAAGTAGAAACTTTAGTCATAAATGCAGTGCTAAGTATGCCAGACTCCCGCTACCAAGTGCATGCCAGGCAAGCCTCCTTCGTAAGGCAGAAACCACAGTCAGGTAAGACTAGGAGTATCGTGCCACTGAAAGGTGAATGGATGATTTACTTAAATTACTTGATTTAAATTACATTTTTTATTTGTGATCTACTTCTTTTGAAGTTCAAGCTCCAGGAGTAAAAGTTTGGGCTTTGTGAACTTGCTGAATGCCAGCTGTGGAGTTTCTGTTTCTCTTCCTGTACCAGTCTTCATCTATATTCTGATAAATGCTCTGGCTTTGTAAGGCTAATCCATTAGAGCTCTTTGATTGTACCTATCAGTGCTATAGGCAGAGAAAATATTTATGAAATGAATGCTCTACAGTGCAGTATTTCAAATAGGTGTATATGATTATTAATAAAAACAGTTACCTTCATAGGGAAAAGTCTGTAAATTAAAGCTCAGAGTGTTTTTCTGTAGTCAGTGAGGCTTTATGCTTCTGACTATGGGAACAATGGGAGGAAGAAAAGCCAATACATTTTTTCCAGTAGTTTAACGTACACACCATTAAATATCACATTCCTAACTGACAAGCAACTGCTTTAAATTGCCCTAGTTCTTCGAGAGAACTTAGTTTTTCTTTGATTTCACAATACATATTGTCTTGTTTTGAAAAAAATTCTGTGTGAAAAAAAAAAAAAAAATGTTTTGATGGTACAAATCATCAGCTACAATAAAAATCTTTCAAGTCATCGTGGGGCTTGGGGTTTTTTGAACTATTCAGGAATTCCAAAAGACAGGTATTACAGGAACTCAACAGGAGCATTGCTTTTACCCAGACAGAAGTCATGGAGCTGAAAATCTGTTTAATGATCAGAGGCTCAATAGTAGCAGCTAATTTCTAGTGACCTGCTTGTAGGTAAGAGTCGCAGGAAATCAGGATGTGCTTAAAGCATGTTTGGCAACAGTTGGGATTTGAGAGTCTCCCGCTGAAGACGGTGGGACCAGGTGTCACTCCACATGCAGCGCCAGGATCTTGGGTACAAAGTGTTAACTGCATCATTACAGTAAAGCACTGAAAGTTCTCCTTCGGTTCTTGCTTTGTGTAACACGCGTACTCTGATTATCATTGTATTTATCAGCATACCTCTGACTCGTCTTGCTCAAAGATGCAAAATAAAACTGTTCTCTAAAGGTGGCGTACAATAAAAAGAGAAGTTGAGCAGTTACCTACTCCTGGTGTGGTGCCAGCTGCGTTACGAGGTCTTGCTCTATTTAGCCATTTTCTACACGGGAATATCTAGAAGAGGGTGACACAAATAGGTTACCTTTCTGAGTTGATGTTGTCAGAGGATTTAGTTGCTCGTCGGTGATGCTGTTCATCAAGGAGAGGTGCCAGCAGTGCGTGTGATAGCGTGTTAGATGTATGGAGAACTACCCACAGCAAATCACCTGCAGGTAATCTGCAAAACCCTCCTATGCTCTTGTTGCTAAAATTAAGTTTGTGGATAATTTATCACCTGCTTGTCTCTTGAATAAATTACATATACAAATGAAGACAGAAAAACTGTAACAACTGTTGCTTTTGGCTCTGGCAAATAGGCATGTGAGAATCTCTCAGCAAATATCTCCCAGACTGTTTTATGTAGCAGCCCATGATTGTGATTAGTTCTTGTAGCTATTGTTTTTGCAGTAAAAACATTAAATATTCTTTCACTTCCATGACAACTTAGAAATTATCTATTGTGTTTCACATGTCAAAACAAACTCTGGTTTCTTAAAAAAATAACAATTTTAGGATTTGGCTTTAGTGAAACTGTAGCTGTGGTTAAAAATGTCGCACTTACTTTGCTTTCAGATACTGTCATTTGCAACTGTCCAATGTATCTTTAATATGAAGATCTTATGTTGTAAGTAAAGTAGTTGTTTCCTAAGGGTTTATTTTTCCCAAAGGTAGTTGTTTCCTAAAGACTTTTTCTTTTTTTCCCCCCTATTCTTCCCAGTTTCTTCTCAAAGTGGTATTTTCAGGATATTTTTTGTGGTCTTTTACTTGTTTACAAATACCATTGTAGGTTTCTTAAAAGTAAATAATGGCAAAGAAACCAAATAATGCCATAAGCTTTGGAAATTGATGTGATAATAAATGCCCCATGGATTTTGCATTAAACTGCACGTGTACTTGTTGTAGTACCGCATTAATCAATAGATTTTTTTTCTTTAAATTTCACTTTTTAAAAATCTCACTTGTTGTAAATGTTCATGTGTTGCCCCTGGACTTTGCTCTAACTCCTTGGTCTTCCACTAGGTCTGTTAGCTACGCTAAAAGGCTGTAATCTGCAGTAAGGGTGAGAAACACAAAGGAAATGCCAGAGATCTAACTCTAGAAGACAGGATCCCTTTCTTTGCTGAAATCTCGAGATGTTTTTCATCAATTTGTAGATTTTTAAAGATTCTTTAACTTGAAAGATTTTTTTTTTCTTTAATTTGGATTGCCTTTGGCCAGTTCAGGTGTTTGAGCTCATTTTTCAAGTCAGCCAGACTGCTGCTATTGCCCCTTGCAGCGCAGCTCCGCAGCCTCGCTCCTCGCCAGCCGCCTGCGCAGTGCTGGGGACTATTCTCCTGAAGCTCTCGGAGAACTTGGTACAGCTGTTCACGTGCACGTTAACCCTCCCACTCACTCATTTCATTCCAAAATGTCAGAAATCCTGGGGAGCTTTCAAAAAAAACCCCTTAAATATAATGGACTCGTGTTCTTGCTGTGACAGATACACAAAGTTAATGATTAGTTTCCACAAATAATTGTACTATTAATGGAGAAGCAAAAAAAAAACCCCAAAACCCAGATTATATAACTGATGCAAATGACCTTAATTTTCAGAACATTGATGTTCCTGAAGTACCTCTCACCATTTTTTTTTATTTATTAAAAAAAACCCAAAAACTATGACATAGAAATCCATTAACTATTAACCAAATTTAGTTTTGCAATTAATAATTAGATCATTAAATAATGATTTTCTTCTTCCTGTACATGATTTCCCTTTGCATTTTATATTCTACTCTCTTTAAGAGAAGATCACTTTTCTTTTTACTTTTTATTTTTAATTTCCTTGAGCTACCAGAATGATAGTAGGTTTAGGTTTGCACTACAGCAAGGGAATCCCACCGAAGATGATTCTGTATCGATCAAATCGGTATCTTTTAGAAACCCCAGAGAATTCAAAGGGAGTTACTACTAATTCTCTCTGCTTCGTTGAAAGAAGCTGACTTAAAGACACATTATGTCTCTCCTTTTCCCAAAAAAAAGTTGTTTTACACAAGTTTTCTGCTTGGATGATTCTGCCTGCCCAATGCTGTAATGTAAAACTGTTCTTCTGATGGTTATGACCAGCCATAGGAGACAGCCTCCCTTCCCATGATCGTATTTAGGAGGTCATTGCTGCTTTTTACAACTAATCTTTTTATAGCCCCTTAAGTAGACTGTAAAGCAGGGTAAAATTAGAACTGTTTACATCAGGTTTGATGACTCAGTTTTCTGTTAAATAGACAGAAATAGAAATGTCAGGATATGAATACGTTTGACAAGCCATTTTATGGAATTCATTCAAAAATAAAAAGTGCATTTTATTTTGAGGTTCTGATTTTGCTATAGGTTTTATAATATAACTTAATTCACAGGTGGGTGAGTAGATAGTATGTGATAAATAACGATGATATTCAAAGTAAAGACTGAAGGGAAAGGCATTGCGACAGCTTTGAGAAAGTATCTTTGTTATATTTCAGTCAATGCAGAAACCTGAAATTTTAACTTTTTGTCATAAATCATACTTAAAAGGAATTTTAAGATACTACATTTTTCCATGACTTCAAAATTCCATACCCTAATTGTCCATAGTGAAAAACTTGTTAGTACCATCTGCATGTTCAGAGTGAAATAACATTGTTACATATTCAGTACCTCATTCTCAAATACAGGGAGTGTTGCAAGATAGACCAAGGGTATAGCATGAGTGTATAGCTTTTATTTTTCAGTATTCCTAGAAGTTTTGTAAACATTTTCTATCTAGTAAACGCACTATGTAGCATCTATCCTGCGTGTACTGGAATTTGATAAGTGGAATTAAAGGAAAAAAAAAAAAAAAAGTTTAAAAATGAAAGGTTTTAATAATGAAAAGGCTGCCGTGCACTCTGCTGCAGGGTGGTGGGGGAGACTAGCAGTTTAAAAAGAAAAAAAAATCCAATTATATGTCATTTGTATTATTGCCAATATAACTGTTACGAGTAGGATTTGTAGCTGAGCCCATGCAGTATGCTACAGTAAAATATAGCTAATATATTTATGTGAGAAAAGTCCTCGAGACAGTTTAAACTGTGCTGATGCTGATAATCATAAAGTTTCTAATAAAAGAGGGTTCAGTGTAATAAGATTTCCTGAGCAGGAGTTAGTGTAATACTTAGAAGTAGGGATTTGTCTGCTGAGGAGTTTGTGAAGCTTCTTCAACAGTGTAGCTGTGCTTCTCAAAATCATAGTAATCCACAAGTGTAGAGCCATCTAGGATTTTAATAAGAAACATAATACCAGGATTAAATTTGCCTTGATTCTTCAAGCAATGCATTTTGAAAAACAAATCGAAGGTAACCACCTGGTAAAAATACTGGTGAACGTAACAGAACATGACTGTGAGCTTTAAAACTGAAACTTGGCATTGTTTTCTTTCTTGCTTTTCATGGTGATTTGAAAATGTTGCAAAGACTTAGGTAACCAATCTTCTCCTCCTTCATGTAAAGAGGAAGATTTACAGTGTATAGGAGGGGTTATCCTGCCCCAGACCTGGATGGACGGTTCTCTTATCTCTGAAGTGCTCTAAGTGCTTTGACTTGCCTCAGGATACAAAGCTTTATAAAATCAAAACGTCTCATGCTAAGTGCAAAAGCTGCCATAAGATTAACGCAGTTTAGGGCTGAGAAGTTAAGCAGGGCAGTGTTGGACAATTCTAAGCTAATAATATGTTCAGCCTTTAACAGAGGCACCACAGGTAGAGACACAATGTGTCTCTTAATTGTCAATACAAGAGATACGTGAAATATTTCTGTTGCTCCCTACACTAAGTGTGAAGACTTTGTCTTAAGTGCTGATTCTGGTCAAACAAGTACTTTTTTTTTTCTACACCATAAGGCTTTTGGTAGCGTGAATAATATTGCTTTGCAATTCCTAGTCACAGGTCTTAATTTTACCTTTTAAAAGGCTATCCCATCATATAAAAATAACAACAGCCTTCTGTAGACTAAGCTGGGGAACATAGCACTAGAGATCTCGTGGTGTCTTCTGTCCCTTTAGACTCCGCAAGATATCACAGGCAAAGAAAATAGATTTGCATGGGACTTAACCCTGTACCCTCTCTTCCCAATTTGAGAGACAACTTCATTTCCTTTACCAAGAGAAACCACAGAACAAATTTCAAAACCAAGTGGAACACGAGCTCCTTTTACAAACAGCTGGTTGGTGGTTTGGTTTGGATTTTGGTCGGTTGTTTGGTCGGGCTCTGTGTGTGGGTTGGTTTTGGTATTTGTGTGGAAA
>JANIJG010008478.1:0-28542 GCA_024611175.1 Megaceryle torquata | reverse complement strand
GACACCTGTGGGGGGGGGGGGGCGCTGAGTACACAGAGTATATTACAGCCATCCCACAGGCTTTCCCAGTCCCTGTGGCTTGTCAAGGGCCATGTTCTTGAAGATGGATTCTGTACTCCCCAGGAGGAATCAGGGTAGTTTAACCACTTCACAGCCGTGCCTTTGTAACTACATGTCCTGGGGTTTGTGCTGGATCGGGCTATGACAGACGCTGATCAGTGGGAGCTGTCCTTGAGGAGCACGGGGAGAGCTCAGGCAGCTTTCCTGGATATCTTACCTCTGCTTTGTGCAGTTGCTGTTCACATTTAATCACAGCTCTGTGATACTGACTTTGCATTTTGGATGGTGTTACTTACCAAGTCTTAGTGTGAACTGAATCCATTACAAATCACTTAAGTGTATAGACCATATAATCTGTTTTGTATTCTTGTTATCAGTTGAGGGAAAAAGGACTCGGGCAAAAATGTCACAGAAAATGTGCTGCTGTTAATGATGTTGCTGTCTCGTTATGGGAAGTGTGGAACCTGGAAAATCACCGATCTTGGTGAATTTACTTCGGTGCCTTGTGCCCAAGGTCTGAAATGACGTGTGTATGACAGGTATGTTAGAGCATCAGGGATGGAGTACTGATTTCCAGTATTTGTTCACATCGGTTACCCTTTTCTGATGTGTTGGAACATGCTCTGCTATCTAAAAAATAAAGCTAAAATATGGACAAACAGGAGTGGTAATGGGAGTAAAGTGCGAGTGGATAACATGAGCTGAGAAAAGCAGAGGATTTAGAAGATTGTCAGAGAAACTGGTGGTCTGAATAGGCACAGAATAGAGCCAGGTGATAAGGCAGAAAAGGAACATCCTTATGGGGCTGTTCAAGGAGGGATTTATCTCACCAAAAGCAGCAGTGCTGTTCCTCAGTCTCTGTATTTGCTAAATCTCATTCAGTATTTGTGAGGATATATGGAAATAACAGTGGAGAGAAGAGGAATACTTCGTGTGACACTTTTCAACTGGTTTTATTTAAATGAATGGGAAACCCTGCCATGTGGTAGACTTGTCAGATGAGCTTCTCATGAATTACTTAGTACTCCATAACTTAGTACTGAAGCAGTAATACTTGCTTTAAAAGCAACTGTTTGTACGTATGAAAGTGTCAGCAGCTTCTGATGCACTATAGGCAAATTTAGTGTGCTGCTAATAGAAGTTAGCACACTAAATTACCGAGACGGAGCGGTGTGCGAGCTGCTGTGACTGATTTCTGTACTTCTTGGGGGAATTAAAAACAGACAAATAGTTATAAGGAAAGCTTTGACCCCATAATTGCTGTCATCATCAACTTCCAAGCAGTGGGATACATAAAATACCAGCTCTCGAGGAAAGAGAACAACAAACTAGATTTGTGTGTGTCACTTGGAACCACAGCTGTCAGGAATATTTTTTCTGATTTAATTTCTGCTTCTTATTTTCAAGAGATTGAGTTGCTGTTAATGCATTGACATCTACTGCTTTATTTGTTTTACTCCAGTACTCAAGCTGCAAATTTCACCTTTCCTTCTTTGTGTTGTCTAGAGTGAAAACAGTATTTTATAAGAGACCTTTCTGGTGTGTAAGGCATCTCTGTACGGATTTCAGGACAGATGATTTGAGAAGTATCAGCTTGCCTACTGTAATATAATCTTTCGTAGGTGGATACCAAAGTAATAATGAGTTGCAAGTAAGACTAAAACTACTGCTACTGTTCTAGCTCCTAGAAGTTGGTGATTTAAGTTGCTAAATCCTAATAAAGTATAATACTATTAGAGGTTTGCAGATTAAATAACAAACAAACAAAAGAAAACAAGCTATTAGAAGGCAAAGTGGAATTGTGTAGCAGTGTTGTATCTTGCAGGGTTTGGGGTTTTTTTTTCTGTAGTTTTCTAAGGACTGTTATTTTTTCTCCCTATTGCAGGCTTCAGAGTAGTGAATATTGTAAGTGGAGGTCTTTGGTGCATCCCTGACAACATTAGCACATCTCTCATACTTGATGGTAGGGGAAAAATGGATTGGGATAGAGCATTGGGATTATTACAGGGTAAAAAATACATTTGAAAAACATTTTAAGGATCTCTTAATTTAACCAAGAACTCAGAACTAGTTGATGAAAATGCCTTCCAGTCTCCACATGTGATTAAATAATCCTTAATGAGAAGTAGGTCCTTCGTTAGACTCTGGATCTAGCTACCTGAAGAAATAACTTGTGAAAAATTTTCAGAGCACGTGAATGAGCGAGCATGGCCTGTACATGAAGCTGTTTATTACTTACTGGTATTTAGAAGTTGTTAAACTCCTCTTATTTAACTGACTGTGCTCAGCCCAAACAGCACTATGGTAACTGTACTGCATAACTTGACGGGTCGATTTTGCTTCAGTGTAATTTGCACTTTCACTCTATTTCTTGACTCAGTTTTCCTGCAGTTCATTGTTGCTGTGATTATTTCATCAGGGCTACGTAGATATGCAGAATCTAAATAATACCCAACACGTATTTTTCTTTTTTCTTTTTTTTTTCTTTTTTTTTTAATTGTTTCCTGAATATGAAGCTTATCTTAAAACCATAAGGTGAAAAATCCTGTGCATCCTGCAGGAGAGAATATTTCTTTAAGCCACCAGTGAGAAGCAGTGACTAAGGGCTCCAGCAGAGCACAGGATTGTAGAAATATTCAAGTTGGGGAAATCTGGGAAATGCCCCCGCCCCCCAACTTTGTTTAAAAGCAAATTTTTCTTTTTCTTCCGTGTCCATGCTATTGATCAAGAATTGATTTGCTTTCCTCTCCCCCTTGGTTGTTCTGTCTGACTGAATTCCACTGCCTTACCCCACAGCCCTGGGGGTTGGAAGAATCCGTATGTACTGAAGTGTGGGGTTGGGTGCGGTATGGTCAGTTCAATGGTCATACGATTTTGGTTTCTCCAGTAACCAAAAGCTGTGGCTGTGGGGGAGACGATGAGTGGGCCAGCAAATCCTAAGCAAGTCACAAAATGGAGAAAAGTTTTTAAACACAAGTGTGCAGTCTGTTTGCTGGACTGTTTTACTCATCATCTGACCTGTAGTTTCCACTGGGCAGAGTCCCTGAACTCCTGCTGTGGAAATGTAAGGTTGAAGAGCCAAGAGGAAAAAGCAATCAAGTTTTTCTCATCTTCTGCTTGACCAGTGGGTGGGGAAGGTGGACAGGTGGGCACGGGTGGTTAATACCCATCTCTGAGTTTGGTGTCAGCCTTGAGTATGCCACAGAACTGTCTGAGGAGGCACCAGGAAATTGTCAGAAAAAGAGCTGGGTGACTTGTCCACAAGCTCCTCCATAAGAGATCGTGGAATCTCGACACGCCAGCTGTCATCTCCTGTGCTTTGCACAGAGCCGGTGGTTTCTGACTAGCGGTCTGTGCAAGGGGAATTCCTCTCACCAAACTTTTGAGGGCTGGGATACTCACTAAGACTATTGCAGATGCTGCATGCAGAACACTTGCACTAATAGTTAATAATAAATTAAGATCTATTTGAAAAACTATCACAGAGGTTAAGCAGAATTTGTGACTGCCACAGACAGGCTGCTATTTCCCTGTAGAGGAAAAAAAAAAAGCAGAGGTGAGGTTGAGAGTTTAATCTCATACAAGCAGAGGTTATACCAAGATGCTTATTAAAATAGAATATAATTAACCTGTTGCAACAATGCTGCTATCTGGGCTTATTGAAAAGCAAAACACTGTGACACACAACAACACAAACGTGAGAAAAACAGCCCCTGGCTTATGGGGGAAATGCAGCGCCCATCCTTGCTCGCGCAGGGAAACTGGGCACTGTAAGGATTGTACTTTTCTTCTGAGTGGTCGGTCCCAGAGTTGTGCCTGCATGGGGGACAGGGGAGGAGAAGAGCAATGAGCAGTCTCACCTGCAAGCTGCTCCATCCTTTGCCTGGAGAGGAATAAGCAGGTAGTGTTAATTAGCTGTTAATGTGCAGACTCTTCCCAGGAGGATGAATTGGCAGGCCAGTGTGACACCTCTTTGCTTCCATTTCTCATGCAGCAGGAGGAAACCCCATTGTTTGGAGCCACTGAAAAGGTAGCCAAAACGGAGGGGGCTTTTGCCACTGAAGGAGTTCTGAGATTTTGATGGGGACTCTCTGCCCTGCAGCTAATTGACTGTCACTTCCAGCTGCCTCCTTTCCTGCTCTCATTAGTTTGGCTTCCTTCTAGCCTTGCCTTGGCCTATTAATGCTTCTGCTTTTCGGGGTTTCTCTCCTTTGACTTTCTGTGGCTATTTCCCTCTTAAATAAACCTCTGCCCTTTCTCAGACAAGGAAGTCAGAGAGGAGCATTTGACCAGAACCCTGTCTTGCTCTTTCTCCTCACATGTGCCGTGCTTCTTCCGCAGTACCAGCGTGACTCCGGGAGTGCTGTGATGGACATTTAGGAGTCCTGGTCCACGGAGGTACCAGGGATTGCTTGTTATGCTGCTTTGTGATGTAATTTTCTGTACATACAAATGTTGCTCGTTCTTCTCAAGTGAGTATCACTTAGCAAAGAAGGGGCAACAGACTGTTATTTGCCTTTTCTTTTCAAGACCTGTCTCCTATGTACAGTGACCGGGTTCTGATGCCACTTGGTCCTAAGAAAATACTCTGATGAACATGAACAACAATTGAAGCAACTGATAGTGTACTAATTATTTGGTATTCTTATGGATGTGTAAAGCAGAGCAGTGATTCCTCTCATCCTCGGGCACTACTTACAGGTTCAGGGTATCATCTCTCCAGCACAGCTTTCATACGCTGGCAAAGCTTTGTAAGAGTGTGGGAGAAGATTTCCCTTTTGAGATCCCAGAATAACGTGGGCAGTCAGTGTTTCCCAGGCCTTATCTGAATGCAGTTTTTGCAAGTGTTTTCTTTTGGAAAGTCCTTTCTGATCCCATGGAAATAAGCATGGATCTTCTGTCTGGGCTCTTCTGGTACTGGTTGCTGAGATTACTTCTAAGTATATAAGCCTGACATTTTACCTGAACTGGGGATTGTAAGAAGTCTGAACCAAGTAGCTGTAATTTCATAATAGAGCCATTTTCTGTTCGGAAGTGTTTTGGCAAATACTATTTTAGTTTGGAACGTAAATAAACACAAATCATCAAGCAACTGATCTTCTGATATCAAAATTGTTACATATAACAAGACAAGGATTCTCTTGAATACGAGGGATTTTAACAGTGCCTAACTTGGTATTAAGATAAGTGTTTATATTTGAATGCAAGAAGAAGAGTTGCTCTTAAAGCTGCCAGCTTAATGTTTTTGTCTAATTGAATTTTTGTTTAATTCTTAGGAGGAAGAAGCAATGGCTTAGGTTAAATCAGAAATCATGCAAAATGTTACTCTGAAACCATTTTAAGATTTTATTTTCACATTTCTAATTAGCATTTTGAAAGTTATACATGCTTTTGATTCTAAATTAAGTAAAATAATGAATGCCAAGTTAAATTTCTTTTAAGCTTGAGCCTGCATCTGTTTAATCATTCAGTCAGAAGACATATATGGTTTCTATTACATTTAAAATCACTACTTAATTATTAATACTGCTAAAATGCTGTTAGAACACAGCGTATTGCTAGAAGCCCTTTCAAAAGGTATTATTTGATCTTTAAAAAATGGAGCAAGTAAAAAAAAAACCTTGGGATTGTACTCTGCTCATATCAGTTCAGTGTAGTGAAGCCTGATACTGCCTTCAGTGCTGCTGCTCACCGCTGAACAAGTTTCTAATACTATGGGAAGATCACTGGTGATAATGTTCCGCTATCTGCAATTTCTAGTACAGTACCAAGAACAAGGGAAGGACAGTAAGATGGTGATTTTAATTATCTGTATAAATTAAACTGTTTGCTAGAGTCCTGTGATTGAAGCTCATTACTCCAACTTTATTGTTCGGTTGTGAGTATAAACTACAACCCAATTACATTGGAAAGGATGGCTTGATAGATGTTCACAATCTGAGGCTTTCAGAAGAGGGGAAGAAACCTGTCAAACAGTTTAAGATGATCTTGTTGGTTGTGCTTTTTCATCTCTAAATTAAAACATGCTATTGGATAGAATATTTGGAGCAGGAAAAAAGAATTCTGTGTTCCATAGGATATGATGTACTGGAACCTTCAAGCAATTAGACTCTCTCATTTTTTCTGTCTGCATGGAATCGTGCTGTGTGTTTTCATATGACTCTGGATATGACCTTCTTGAATTGACACAAACAACGAGTCATTTGGGATGTCTCCAAGCTTCAGGTTAGTTAGCATCAGGTCTTCCTGTGGCAGAGCACTGTGAAGCTCTGACCCGTACCCTAGTACCTTATACCCAGTAGGACAGACCAGCCCATTCTTAGATATATTTCATACGTGTTTTTCTTAAATGTAAGCACTGTGGAGTGGTGCTGGCTTTGCCATCACCATGTTCCATAAACCATTACTGAACAGCTTCCCCTGGCGTGGCTCCAGGGGCATGTTATACAGCTGTAGGGATGTACATGTTTCTCAGTACCTGGGGTACGTGACTCTTTGAACACCTACAGCGCTCGTTCTGCAAAACAAAGCAATACAATAGGCTGTTAATCCTAACAGTCTGTGGAAGCATAGTCTCTCGTGGAATTGGAAAGCCTCTCCCTAATTTCAGTGGCTACGGAAATCATCTGTCTGTCACTGTCGCCCAGACTCCTCTCTGGGTAGGGTAGTTTCACTGTAAGGAGGATGGGGTCAGCTTTTTGCAGTGTGAAGTTGGAGAACTCTCGGGAGGTCCTTGCTTGGGTGGGGTTATGCTGTGGGTAGCTGTGGCCTGCCAGGTACGGACAGGATACTGGCTCTGTAGATACAAGATGGGATTTCACACATTAGTCGTTTCTCTTGAAAGAAGCAAGATGTTGGCCAAGCCTTGTTCAGTGCTGTTATGGAGTGACTCGCACAGGCGGAATGAGCCCCTCCCCTCCTTGTTTCTCTTTCTCAGACCTGTCTCTTTGCTGACACCAAACTTGTAGCTTGTCGGTGTCTGTTGTAAAGACTGGTGGAGAATCACAAAAAAAATCAGCGGATTCCTTCATTAAATCCATTTCTAGTCTCTTACTGGAGATGAGTGCCAATCCTTGTTATGGGTCTAAAGGTATTTGAACTCCACATTTCCTCATTCTAAAGAAAATGTTGATAATATGCAGCAGCACTCAATGATCTGTTCATATGGGGTTCCTGAGGAAACGAGGGCCTCATTAAGATGCGATGACCACATTTTAACCTTGATCTCTTTCAACTCAGAATATTGATCAAAAGAAGTTGCAGAAGGCTTCTGTAGCATTAGCCCAGCAACAATAATAAAAAATTTGTCCCTCTTCTGAATAACTTTGATATGCCAAGCATATGTTCTGCACCGGTTTTTTGTTGTTGTTTTGGGTTGGGTTTTTTTTTCTTTCTGTGGCTTAAACGGTGTATTAATCTACTTGTGAAATGAATGGTTTGCAAATAATGAACTCCAAATACTCCTGTAAATAAAAAGTACTTGGTCGTTTATGAAAAGTGTTCATTTTAGTGCTCTTTTTTCCAGTCTGCAAACTTTCTTTTTAATTTTTCTTTCTTTTTTTTCTTTTTATTTTTTTATCAGAAGCATCTCTGCTTCCTCAATGGATCCATTCCCAAATACTTCCATTTCAGTAGTTTTTAAAATGTGCTCTTATCCCAAGCTTATGGGCAGGCTTACAAAGAAGACCTCCCTGATATTCTAGAGTCTCTGCTACTCACTGTGTATTTTAAGGAATTAAATTCTCCTATGTGGAGTTGTTCATTTTAAGGTGGAGTTGGATATGTAGTTAACAGAAATGGTTCCTAGAAATGACAGAAGAATCCATAGCATCTAGGAACCATAAGCAGATCGCCGTTGCAATTGTACATCCAAAGAAACCCGTGAAAGAAACTATTTTTAGTACAGGGCCTATTTATGGCATGGCAGTAATGACAACAATAACTGCAACAAGGAAAAATAACAGAGCCTCTCATGGATAGAAGCCAGTTGTAGCACGAGTGATGGTAATATGTATGTGACGGTCCTTTTGTAAGCCAAGCACTGTTTTTCTGGTTGCTTTTTAAGATTTTCCAGCTGCTGTTAAGATAAGCAAGTAGCAAGGAAAAGACTCTGGCGAACAAGAGAGAGTCCTTTACCCTGAAAACACTTGCATTCTTCAGCAGATTTGCGTAGCTCCGTTGACAGCAGTCACATACAAACCTGGTTCACAGTAGGGCTGCCAGATGCTTTAATAATCAAGTCTAGCAAAGCAATGAAGGATACATTTTCTTCAAGCTTTCTGCCGTCCCTTTGTAGTGCATTGTACACTCCAAAAGTTAAGCACGTGCTTACACACCTTGCTGGATCAGAGCGCTCGGTATCTCTGTCTTGGTGTGTCTGTCCTGGTGTCCCAAAGCCTTTCCCAGCTGCCTGTCCCCGTGCAGCGTCCTTGGCGTTCATCCTTGAACGGTGCTGTCTCGGCTGTAGTTGGCAGTGCACAGCAGTCCTGACTGGCTGGTAAATCTGAAGAACATCAGCTTTCGGCATACAGAGTATGGGTATTTGGTTATAGTTACCTTGGCTCCCGTTTCATTTCCTATTTTGCCCTGGCATAAGAAAAGCTCATCATAAGATTTTTATTTGAAAATGGCATATTGTTTGAAAACCCTCTCCAGAACAGCGTATGTGGTTTCCAGGCTGTGTGTGTTAGCCGTGCAGGACTGGCTGAGCAGCAGGTTTTGGTCTGGCCTGTGTATTTCGGTAAAAATAAGAAAATAAGAAGTAGGAAACATCTGACATTTAGGTGAAGAAAAGAAAATATCACCTTCTTAAATACTGCCATCCACTGAGAAAAGGCAGAGCTGATCTTTCTACAAATAATTTGAAAACATTTAAATATTTATTGAATACGTATCTCTCTGAGTTTGTTCTCGTGTGCGGCTTTCCTGGGTTTTCTAGGGCTGAAAAATTGTACATTCAGTGGAAATAGATGAGAGCACATGTTAGTATATGCCTTACAGACCCTGTGGATTTTTTGTAACCCAAGTGAGAACTCGGAAGTTGTCGCAACATGCACTAATTAATGTACTGTGAAGTCAGTTAGCTTCTCTATTGACTGTTCTCCAGGAGAGATGATAGAAGGTAAAGAGAGGTCTATTTTTGCTAGATATTAGTTGTGCACAGCAGCCTGCGCTACTGTAAACTGCTCCTGTCTCTGCCCACTGCAGTCTTGATTCTCCTCTTTCTTTTATATTCTAGCTGTGTAATTTTTATTAGTCTTTTGTGCATACTTCTTTTCAAAGTGCTAGAAAATAATTAAGTTGTTCCTAATTTCTTTGCTGCTGTGCGAGTCCTCTGTCTAATTATGAAGCTGCTCCATCTTAATCTCAATTCTAAAGGGGATTTTCTTTTTAACAGCAACCCAAGGAATATCTACATACAATCTCTATTGGAAGCTTTCACGTCATTCCATCACTTCATGAAGAATTTATTAATTTTATAAAGTATGTCTAAGCAATGCATCAGTAATTTATGAAGTTTGCATCATCATTTTTGTAGACTTGAGGGCATGTGGGAAATATCATTTGTGCCACTGGAATGATGCTCAGAAAACAAAAAATGAATACATCTAACAGGCTGTGTTACAGCTGTTTCCTACTGTACCCGTTTTGGCCGGACTTCAAATATGGAAATCCTCTGAAAGTTATTTGTGCTTGTAAATGGAATCTCTGCCAAGACAAAAAAAAAAGAGAGAGAGAGGAAGAAAAAAGAGAAGGAGACAAAAGAGAGTAGTGTTATTTACATCTTGCTGTATGTTTTCCTTCATTTAAGGACAAAGTTTTGGGCACCATTTCGTACGTTAGTGACTAGAATCGGGAACAGCTTGGTATGCTTGCTGTTCTTTAGCCGGTATGACAGCAATGTCAATGACTCTGTTGCCTTTGCCTCTTCTCCTAAGTCACTGAAATCCGGACAAAATGTCCTGCATGACCAGGTGATGTTGTTACTGTGCCTTTCTGTGGTTCAGGGGGAGATTGTGGGGTTCCCATTTCCCAGCTGAGCTGTAAAGGCCCCTCCTGGAGCTCAGGGAGCTGGGCTGGCAGGAAGTTATTTTGTGTGGATAAAGGAAGGACAGTACAGGTCTGATCTCACTTGTAACTGGATGTCTCTGACTTGAAGCATACTATTTTTACAAGACCGGTAATTGATTACTCGGATATTGGAAATTAGGTTTGTATTTGTGCAAGTTTCAGTTTGATCTTGGTGAGGAAGGGAAGAGAAGCTACAAATTCCTTGGGGACAATTAAACGTTTCTCTTTACTTGGCTACCTGGAAGAAGTCTTTGAAGCAATTGATTTATAGATATACTCATGCATTGGTTATGGACAAGGAATCAACTTTAAAAAAAAAAAAAAGGATCATAAATTTGAAATCATATGTATACGGTCCTTTTGCCTTGATTATTCTTTTACGTGCTATGGAAGACAATATGGAATGAAATGGAATTGCTATAACAAGATTATTTCCTTGCAGATCTGAGTATTCTGAACTGAATTAGGGAACTGGCAGAGTGGAAACTATTAAGCCTCATGCATTTTAATTTTAAAGGGCCATTGCACTAGTATTGTCATTTAAGTATTTTAAATGTTCTCACACCTAAAGAGTTAACTTTCAGTTACTGATTATTAGGTGTTTGCCACACAAAAGCTGTAAATTATGTGCAATAATTAGAAGGGTTATTGTTCTTCAACCAAAAATTTAGGCACTTAGATTTAATTTATGGACATTTCTTTGGCAACACTGTCAAACTCCTACCTGCTCTTTGTAGGCAAGTGATGAATATGCAACATTTACAATAGAGTTATTTTAAAATGCAGTTTAAATGGTGTATATAGCACACTGCCACTAAAACTTTAGAACATTTACTAGTAAAGCTTGGGCTTTACTACTGGTGACTTCTGTTGCTGTAAGCAGTAAGAATACTATCAAATACCATTTTCCATTAAGCTGGTGTTAGAGCTTCCTTTCCTTTGATTCACCTTGACTCAAAAACAGAAACATGGGAAGAAGTTGGTAGAGCAGGTTTGCATTTGAATGTGACTGAACGTATGCTGGAAAGCCCTCTGGTGATAACACCTATTCCTGATGGCAATGGCCACACACTTCAGCTGGATTATACGAATAGAGGGTTTGAGATAACAGGGAGTTAGGTGAAATAGATTTGAAAGCAGAGACATTTATTCTTCTAAATAAAGCCTGCAAAATCTCAATTCATATAATTGGGTTTAGAAATTGAAATAAAAAATCATGGTGAAAATAAAGCCTGTGATGCAAAGACGTCTATGAAGCCTCTTTTATTTTCATCAAGCTAAGATACAATTCTAATGCTTATGTTTTCTGGCTGGGTGTGTGTAAATAGACACCTTGAAAATCTCCAGCATCCATAGGAATATCCAGGTAGGAGCTGTTGCTGAGTTGACCAAAATATCCATTCAAGCTATTCTTCAATATCTTTTCAGAAGATTGTAAAGTGCTAACAAGCATCCACTTGGTGCAGAAATCCCTAACTATATATTAAAAAGCTTCTTAAGAGAAAAAAAAAATCTGTGAAGTGCTCAGAGATGATCTCGTGTTTATGGCTGAATGAATATCCTTGGCACCACTGATCTCCAGTTGCCTGAAGGGGGAAATCGGGAGCGCTAAAGAATTGGCTTAAGGTGCTTTGCAGTTTAGAGAGTGAATACTTGTGATACAGACATACCCACTGTATTTGTTGTATTGTTCGTGAGCATTGAAAATAAGTCGTATAAATTGTATTTTTAGAGCAGAAAGTGTGTTCAGGTCACAGGTTTTCTGCATCATGATTTGTTATGAATGTGATTGGGAGAGGTGGGTGTGTGGAATAATTTAGAGGTATTCATTCCCATATACTCTTGGTTTTTCCATTTTTTTTTGTTGTGTTGTTTTTTTGGTTTGTTTTTTTTTTTTCTGTCAAAGAAAGACCATAGTATATGACCAAGGAAAATGAAACTCAGTCATCTTACCCACCACCTACAGGTATCCTTTGAGCTGTAATAACAGAGGCATTTTGTGTGGGGGCTGGCACTTCAGTATAAGTCGGTGTTGTTTCATTATATTTGTACTTCCTAAGTTGTTGGTGCATACATTTTACTTGTAGGTCTTTCCTCTGATTAATAGGATACAAACTGGAATGTCAACATACTTTCTCTTTTATCTGGTTGTTTTCTTTAATGCACTTTATTCAACTTCAGGATTTTCTTAATTAGGCTTAGCAAGTTTATTTCTGTCTTTTTTTTTTTTTTTTTTTTTTTCCCCAAGATTTGATAGCAGGGAGAAGAATGAAAGTGAACAGCAGACATCCTTAAGGTTTTTATAAGATTATGGGGAAATTTAATTTGATGTAGCTCTAAAAATATGTAAATCTATCCGGAAGAATAACAGAACTAAAACAACTGTGACAGAAAATAACACAAGGTATACAGTATGAAGGTTAAAGGCTTAATGAAAGGATTAAACCACTCCTAGGAGTATTCTGTATGCACCTGCCCTATGATTTATGAGTTCTGCTGTTGAGAGATGCTCTCCAGGTTACCCCTGCTAGAAGACAGTTTTGTGTCAAAGCCAAAGCTGTCACCTATCCATAGGATATATATTCTCACATGCATAGGATCTATATTCTCACATGAACATAAATAAACACACACACATAATTATACATCCATATGTCCACAAGGACACCAGAAGAGGACAGTTCCCCCTTTCTGATAAAACAAGACAGCATTTTCCAGGCAGCCTTTGACATTTTGAATTTCAAAGCTTATCCTGGCATTCCAGGATTTTTACACTTTCTAGGTGTCTTGAGGGTGATACCCAGCCAAGCCAAGCCAGTAAAGCTGGCAGCAGGCTGGCAGCCTGGGTTTCCCTAGGGTATCTCATGTTCTGGCTTCCTGAAAGTTCTCACCTGGACTTTCTCTGCCTTTTCTGGGCTATCCCCACTGCTTGGCCATTTTATCTTCTCTGCTTCAGGAAAACAGTCAAAACCCTCTTCCTCTCTATTGAAAACTACTACAGCCCAGTTCACTGAACAGCTCTGTTGGAGACTGGATCATCATTCTGAGTTACGAGTCATGTATCCAGTGTTGTCAAAAAAGATTGTCCATTGGTGTTACAATGAACTTTATGAAGGGAGACTGCAGCTCTTTTTCTTGTTCTGAATTCTCCACCTGATATTTTTTAATGTAGGTCTTGCAGTAATGAACAGCTCCCTCCCTCTGCTGTTAACATGATGTCATTTCTCATGAGCTTTCCACAGCCAGAAACCCGAGTGGATGTTGCTTCTAAGGCTGAGCTAAAGAAACCCTCTCCATGTAGAAGTAATTTCCTATGCTCACTTTTTGGAGTTTAAAAAATAAACAGCATATGTCCAAGAGTGTGGGGGAGGCAAAGAATGCATACACTTAACAACTTGTGTGCTTCACAAGGCATGGACTGGATAGCTACAGAAACACAGGACTGATACTGATAGTAAGTGCTTGACAGAAATTGGGAGAAAATAACCTTAATAAGTGTGTGGTTAATTAACAGTCTAATGGAATTACACTAAAATAGTTAATTCACATAAAGTGAATGTCGTATTTTTTCTGATAATATTTTTTCCTCTATATTTTGCACTTGGATTTGCATCCGATGCGGTTCTCTTACTACTGCTGAAGGAACCACTCCTGTATTTACATTCATGCTTAACTTTGAGCTCCCAGAGAGCAAAACAAATGCTTTCATAAAACCGGGTATATGTTCAAGTGCTCATTTCAGCTGTGCACAGAGCTCCGATTGTTTTGGGTTGGGTTTTTTTCCTTCCATCTTTGCCTTTGGTTTAATCACGTGAGTAAAACTATCTAAAGGGCAATTGGTGTGGTGTCAGTTTGGAAGACCGCTTTCACTCACACCCACCCAGACGTACTCCTTGTAGTACTGCCTGTGTTTGGTTTTCAGCTAGCAATTTTGTTATCAGTCAAAAAAAATAAAAGCCCAACTTTCCTGAGGTATCAGGCTTACAAGATTTATTTTTTTTTTTCAAAATTACTTTATTCCTAAATGTCAATCACAGCATGTCTTTGTTTGTAATCTTTTTAAACTGTTGGAGAGGCTCTGTGTGAATGTAATGATAGGACTGATTTCAGTGGTTATCTGATGTGATAAGGATGCTTTTAGCTCCTGTTTTGGGAGGGTCTCAGAGCTAGCGTCAGCAAGCCCACACAGGCTCTGTGCCATCTGCTGCTGGTAGAGGAGAAAATGGAGACTGGAGGCTGGATTAGGTGCTCAGTGAAGCTTTTTCTGCTGTTGATACTAGAATGTCAGACTGGACCTTCACGTAGTCGAGCAAATCATTAAGAAATTTGCATGTTTTAGCAGCAGGAGTCGGACAGACCAAAGGCGAAAACGATGAATCCCCCTTTGAACCAGCCAACCCCATCTCTGAGGGGCTTGTCCGGAGCATCTGACTCCTCTACCACAGACCTTGCAGTAATCAGCTCCACCGGCGCCCTACAAAACCTGACTTAATGACTTTCTGTGGCACATTCGCTTGGTCTACATTAATGAGGATTTTTTAGTTGTGTTCCTGCTATTTCTCTCTTTTAAGACTACTTTCAGTGTTTTAGCATCATGTTCAAAAGGCTAGTCAGACTTCTGTGCTCGCAGCCTCATTAAAATTCTGTTCTGCACATCCTCTGACTCACACTTTATAATCTATCAGAACACCTGTTTTCTTTACAATGGCCACAAGGCAGCTCAAAACACTGTGGTATTTAGCATTTAATAATGAGCACAAGATATGTATTTTCTGACACTTAAAATTTCCTTTAGAAAAGTGTGTGGAAAAAAATCCAGGTTTGAATGAATTATCTGAATTCTCTTGTCTTCCCCTCTCCCTCCTTCCCGTGTTTCACTATCTGAATTTTGACAGAACTCAGTAATTCTGCAGCAGGTGGAGAATTCCTGCGTGACATTAGGCAGTGGTCATGACTCGAACTGTGGTAGAATCCATGTAGCAATCGCTTTACCCGCACTATTAGCAATTTTAAATGTATTGGGGCAGGAAGTGATTGAGATTTTTATCTACACTTAAATAAGAGCCCTTCACAAGCAGTTCATTGTAACTCTACCCCTATGAGGATGCTTAGAAGCTTAAGTATATTGTTAACTTCAGTCTCTTTATCATTCCATTACTTAAATCAATAGTAGGCATTGCAAACAATTTTTCTTTTAGTTGCAGGCTTTCAGAATTGTAGTATTTAACTTAATGTTAGCCATTTGATACAGAGGCAGTTTGAGGGCTCAGCGTGGGGTGAAAAATGTGATCTCAAAGGGCAAAAGCTTGTCAGTGTTATGTAAGCGAAGACTCATTTCCCAGTGGACATGAAATGCTGTATCTTTAGTGCCCTAATAGAGGACATACTGCAAGTTGATTATTGTAATCCTACAGCGTTATCTCATCAGTGAGTGGATTAAGGGAGTTCTTTCTGCTGAGGGGTCAGAATAAACATTTTCATTTACTCCCTGCTGTGTCACAGACAAATAGAGGTGTTATCTAAGAGCATTTTACCGCGCGTGGTAAACAGAACTATTGTAATGTAGCAGTGATTCTTCCAGCTTTCCACTGTCATATAGAATAGAATGCATGCTGAAACTAAAGTCAAAAAGTTGTCACTGAAATGGAAAAATGAATTAGTGTAGTGAATGGAGAAGCTTGCATTCCTCTCTAACTAAATTAGCTCGCCTTGTTTCAGGTTAGTAAAGTTCCAAGTGCGGGATATTGCATGTCAACTTTAACAGGGTAATGAGTTTACTGTCTGAGTTGGTCCAAGAATCAGGGGTCCTGTAAAGTATTTTAAAGGAGTAAGTTGAAAAGATAAGGAAATAAATGTGCGAGTGGAGGAGATCTGTAACTTAGGCAGATTTAACATTCTGTCTGTCAGAGAATATTTCCAAGGAATCGTATGTTTAAAAAGGCATCGTACTTCAGTTGCTCACCCCATATACTCTTCAAGGGAATTTTCATAAAATCTCATAAAGGAAGAGCTATTTTTCTTTTCCTGCTAAATGTTGTTCTTTTTGAAAACTGCTGCTCCCAGGATGAAACCACCTTCTCTGAATGAAATGATTGCAGGGCACACTTTATTACAATTACTTTTTTTTTTTTTTTTGGTAAGCCAGCAGCCAAATCGTGTGTGGCAGCAGAGTACTGGGAGGATCAAGGGTGGCAGCAAATGGAAAAGGGGAACCAGTTTCACATTAAAGTAAAAGACCTGGAGGTGCCTAATGCAGAGAGTTGCCGAGTCCTGTAAAGCAGGTGTCAGCTTAGCTCTCTGGTCTAAATCACTCCATGGTTACTGCAGGGATTTTATAAATGGAAGAACCATTCTCTTAGGTGACTGTGGAGTTAGTTTCCAGTAATTCTTAGAATGGATTTCTTCCCTGTAGGGCATATACAGCTAAAAATTATTTAAAAAAAATAAATGGGTAATATTCATGGACAATACATAGAGGAAAAAACATGGTAAAAATACAACAGTGCCATGGAATATTTCAGAGATTCCATATTCTGCAGAGTGTGTGCCCGTATTTCTTCAAACACAATGGAAAAATAGAGGATAGATGTCATGATACATACTGAACAAAGTACAAAAAGGAAACCGAGCTCAGCGTCGGAACTGCCTCTCTACACAAGAAGAAATCTTGCCCATAATTCTCTTCTTTGGGGAACGTACAGGATCGCGACCTTTCGCTGCTAAGATGCATGTGGTCCCCCATCACCTTCTTGCCCTCCAGGCAGAGGTCTACGCTAACGATCTCTTCCAGCAAGGCTGATTTAAGAGCCACCTGCCTGGTTTCTGTGCAGTTTCTCACCCCTGCCCTCTGACAGTTCCTGTAGTTGTGCAGGTGAAACTGCACAGGTGAATTTCCAAATTTCAGTTTGCAGGTGACATGCACTTCGGGGGGCGGTTGTGGGTTTTTTACTTGGGTTGGTTTTGAGGCTTTATTTGAGGATAGAGCAGTTACTGTGTTTAAGTCAGATCCTCAGCTAATTCATTTGCAGTTGTCTCCCCTTCTCCTGCCACTTTCATCAGCATAAATAGCTGAGTGTGCTGAGCGGGGGAGAACTGGCAGGACGGGCAGGCAGGAGATGAGTGGGTGCGATTGGAGGAGGGCAGGATCTGTTTACGCTGGGTTCACTACCAGCAAAAATTACAGCATGAAACTGCACTCTCAGCAGACAATTTGATTACTGAGGCAGTGCTCCAAGCACATGATTTATCCATGTAGCTCAAACCAGATATGAATAGAGCCAGTGTGCTAATGCAAAAAAAAAAAAAAGTAAAAGTTTCAAATAGAGGTTGATCAGGTGTGTCAAAATAGAATAAAATACAGGCAGAATTAAACAAAACCTGAGTCTTGTAGAAAGGAGTGAACTTAACAGACTGAATAGAATAAACCATGAAACACTAGTTACATGACATACTAAAATCTGTCTGAATGTGGTTTGCCACATGACAGGTTTCATTATATCATTCATTTGACAAAAACAAAGAAGTTTTCTCCAGAGCCTAAAAGCAGAAGTATTACCAAGGTCAGCATGTATCAGATTTGCTAGTGCAGCAGAGCATAGCGTGACCGCTGGGGCTGCTGAAGCTCTCAGGATGTCACACAGAAGTTACTGGGTAAGTGCTGAAGCTCCAGCAATGACTGGCACAATAGTTTGATGGGTAACTTCTGCATCTGATGTAGGAATCGAAACCGCACCTAAGCTGGTCTAGCTGGCAGCTCTTGGTCTTCCCAGTTCCCATCAGAGCAATGCTTATGGAGCACTTGGGTTGGCATAAAACAAACCTTGTCAAGATATCTCTGCGTGAGATTTATGCAGAGTGAAATAAAAGTGTGACATGGACACCTGATGCGTGAGTCTTCTGTATGAAGCATGACACTTGGCAACAGAGATAGTGCTGAGCTCTGCAGACCTGCCAATTCGCACTCATTTGGAGTGACTCAGTCATTTTTTCCTGTTGGTTGTGCGCAAATATCCAGCTAAATAGCTCCTGAAGTTAGAGGGGTTTTTTTTTTTCTTTTTTTTTTTTATGGAATGAAACATTTTTCTAAAGTATTTTTTAACAAGTGCTTCTTTAGACATATGTTTTCCTTCTGTTCTTTAATCACACTGTTAGCCTTTCAAAACAAAATCGATATGAATTTTGGACATGAATACCTAAAAGAATACATTCTGCTTTTGTCTCCTCTTACAGAAGCATAAGATGATTCGGATCTTCTGTTTTTGTTATAACTTACAGTTCCACTGGAGAACTGGAGGCCTAGCCTTAACTGCAGGTTAGCTCCTCATTTTTATCACCCAAGTATTTGTTACGGACAAAAAAGAAACACAATCTTGTGTAAAATTGAGGATTTACTGTTAATATTATTCAAATCATAGCAGGATAACCAAAAATGACTGTTAGACCAGATGCAGCTATTCCAGAAAAAGAAGGAAATGGAGAGGTGAGAAAGCTATTGAAGGAAAAAAAATCTCAATAAAAAAACAACTAAAAATAAAACCCAACAACCCACACTAAATAATACAAGTCTCAACAATAATAATACAGTTAAAATTGTTGCACACTCTACTGGCATCTACCCTTTCCTTTCTCACCTTCCACTGCTGCAGTTCCTGTGCCTCTGGCTCTCCAGGCTGCAAACCTCAGTCTGGGAGGAGGCTTTTGGGGAGTCATCCATGTTGCAGGAGTGGGATTGACTGAATTTACTGTATATGCAGTGTCTCGTACATAGCATAGACTTGTTTAGTGTGTCCTTTATTACCCTTAAAAACATTTTTGCCTACCTTCCTGGTCTGTTTTTCTTCAGCTGACTCCTGGAGTGCTTACAGTGCTAGGGTTTCCCAATGTCGCCCTGTGCCCCTCTCTTTGCAGTCCTGCCTGTGCTGCATGGCTTACACTGGGGTCAGAAACACTACATGCTGCCCAGACTAACCACTTATTACCATTTCTTTTAACATTATGGTTATTTAGGAAAATAACCTATATGGTTATTTAGGAAAAATATAGGAAAGAGAGGAAAAAGCAGATTAGACAATAGCCACTCGGTTACTAAAAAAGTCATTGTTAGAGCTAAAAGCAAAGCTCCGGGGAGGGCAGGACAAGTCCAGACAGAGGCTGGCACGGCCAGAGGCCGGTGCTCTTGGTTAGCACAAAGCCTGCAGCAGGCACCGGCAGCGCCTCTTTACTGGCATCCACCACTACGCTATTAAACAAGTCAGCAAGAGCTCTGCTGTCTGATTTTGATAGGATTGTCCATTGCTTCTGTCTTCCCTACATGCATTTATTTAGAGTGATGATAGCATTGATGATAGTATGAATAATAAGAATGTGATAACAGTATTTTTCACAGATTTTTGCAGAGATGGTAAGTGAATGTATATGCTTTCTTAAACTCAAATAATTTATAAAAGAAGACCGAGGTTAATCCTTTGGGTGTAGTGAATGTAAAAACAGTAAAGGAAAACCAAGTTTGAAATAGGAAAAATGCCATGAAAGATTGTTATTGATCATCTGAGCGGCTCTTTCAAAATCTATCACGTTGAAGTTACAAAAAGAAAATCAGTCATGTTCCCAGAACTATTATGTCAATAGGGTTGTGTTCTATAATCCTGGTGCTGCCACAACTCCACTGCACCATCTGTAGCTAGTACCTATGGCCGTGTCTGCACAGCTGCTTTAGGGGCAACTATGTGTCTTCCAGTTTGTTACCACGGGAATTTTACTTTTAGGTTAGGAGTCTGGTGCAACCAGTCAAGCTTCTCTTTCTACTAGTCATGATAGCAATCGTGGCGTAGGAATATGTAACAAATTCATATACACATAGAAACCACAAATATGTGGGTTATGAAGTGGAAACATCTAAACCTCGAGAGAGTTATTGGTGGAAGCATGAGGATTTACACAGTTGACCAATTTTTCTTTTTTTGTGATTGTTTCTTTCTGGTATTTTCCTATCAAGTGGATTTCAGTGTTCAGGCATTTTATCCTAGTGATGGTGTGGCAACGAGTTCCATGGGGTAACAGTACAGTACAGTACCATTAGTTGTTCAGCAGCTACCTTACAGTTTATTCAGGTGTCCCGGTTTCTTGGGCTGGCTAGATGTGTAAGCAGGAGTGTCCAGTTGAACTCCCCATCTCCTTTGCTGTCAGGTTTCCTGTTAGTAAGAACTAAACTGTACTGTTGCCTGGGCACTCTGACAGCACATCCGTTCAGGGTGTTGTACAAGACTTTCTCAGATTGCTACCACCCTCCTCCTCCCCCAGGAGTTCAGTCTCCCCCGGTAGATCAATGATATCTAGCAAATATTACTGTATATAAAAGGATAACCAAAGAACAAAAGAAGTGAAAATAAATATGAAACCCATGAAATTTAGACGTACTTAGAGTCCATTTAATAAACTTGTGAAGTCCTTACAACGGTATCTGTTATCTAATGAATTGCATTGAAATGTTATCATTTTTATGCCCTATACACCCCCATCTATAAATATGATATATAAGTATGTGATTTTTATTCAGTTTCTCTTTCTATCTGGAACAGTTCCTACCCTTGGCCCTTCATTAAGCATCCACATGAGTGTGATAGGATAGAACAGTTTCACAGATCCGTGGAGTTAAGCTACGTGAGAAATCAGCCTTAGAAACAAGTTGTAGCTGTAATGGGCACACACAGAAATTTGTTTATTTTCCTGAGCACAGAACCTTTTTGCAGCAGATTTTCTTAGGACCGGTGGTGGAGAGCATGCGGCTAAAATGAGAATGCAGAAACTTGAACGGTTCCAAAGTACAATGAAATAGTGTGAAAGGCCAAAATCCATTTGATAAAAAATAACAGGTTCCATGTGCCAGGGCACATTAGGAGAGCAGGCAAATGCAATTGCATTTTCAGGCATTCCACTAAGGTGTAGAAAGATCTGCAGCTACGTGAATAGAAGGCTATTAAATACTTTTAATACCTACTAAGAATGTGTTCCTGTTATTCTTTGACAGCCGTATAAAATCAGGCTTGTGACAAATTCTTCTTCTCCATTTTTTTATTCAGATAAAGAGTTCAATAATTAAACTTTGCCAATGAAAGTCAAATTTCAGTTAGTGAAAGAGAGAGAAAATGCAGAAACAATCATTTATTACACAATAGAATACCATTTCATTTTCATAGAAAGTGAGTTTTGTTATCTTAAAACTTAAGCTATTACTCTTTCTCCAAACATTTAAATGACTAAATGTTCAATCATAACAGAAACACTTTTAAAAATTTGTTTTTATTTTAAACGAAGGCTGGAATTTATTTCTGGTGTGCTTTTTCTCTATATTGTTTCAGAACACCTTCCCTGCTAGGTAAGTGAAGCATAAGAAATTGGCCTTTCTAGAGTTAATTCACTATTTTGCAAGGAAATGGCAGAAATAGCACCGAAAGTGGTGAACTCCTATGAGATACTAGACAGGCCTTTTCCTAAGCAAATAGATGATGGCTCACAAAGCAAGTCTTAACAAAGATTCATTTTAATGAGTGGATTTTTTTTTAAAGCCATTTAGTGAGATTGATAAACCCCTACACCGCAGTCCCTTAGATTTGTGCCGTGAGAATGTCATGAAAGCAGTTGAAATTAACATCATTAGATACTGAATGTTAAATATTTTTGATATATCAATAAATTATCCTTAACAAGTTATAAGAGTGATTGAAAACAGAACACAAAGGTGCAGATTACTAGTGTTCTACACATCAATGACGTAGGTTTTCTTTGAAGTTATCTATTAAAAAAAAAAAAAGAAAAAAAAGTAGAGCTTGTCGTTTGAACTGCATGTTCTCTGAAAATAAATAAATTCCTGCCCTTCCACGATTTCTCCTATCTTTACAGAAGAAAAAGTAGCTTGAAGGAAAATCTGATTTGTACCTTGATCTTCCCTGGTAAAAAGGTTTCTTACAAACCACTTCAGGAGAGCAGTTGCTACTACTCCATTGACGATACAGTAGGTAAATTTTAGCAGTGACTATATGATCAATTTTTTTCAGGGCTATAATGATTTCTACAAGAAATAGCCACTTGTGCTTACCACTCATGGTGACTTCACTTGTCATTGAGGCGGCCACGTACCCTAACTGAACTCTAAATGTATTGGCAAAACTTTCAGAAAAAAATATGCTAGCACTTGTAATATTATTTTATAATACTTCAGAATGCCCGGGGATTCCTTTCAGTATTTCAAGGGATGTGTTTGAACCAGAATCAGTTTCTGTATTTTGCTGGCAAGTTCTCCTCGTTGTATCCAGAGCAGTGGATTATAGGTGTGCTCAGTATCAGTTGGTACTTCCCTGAGCACAGCGACTTGTTAAAGCTGAGTAGTTCTTAAACTCTGTTTTCCCTAACAATTTAAACATTCCTCTAAGTACCTAAATATTCTTGCCTATTTTGATTGTAATAGATACACCACAAATACTGTATTTGAGAGATGTTTGCCTCAAACCAGTCATTTATTTTGCAGTTCAAATAACCAAGCGCTGGCTTTTTCACCCCTTCACAACATCAGCAAAGCACACCTAGATCAACACGCGCAGAACTCACAGATGTAAAGTTCAATTATTTACAAGCATTTTAGCTCATGTTCATTGGCAGCTGAGAGTGCAAACGCTGTCTTCCCCAGCCAAGCAAGTCTTGAATCGAGAAATAAAGTAATGGGTTCTTTAGCTGCAAAGGAAAGAACTCGGTGCTTTTTACAGTGAAGTTGCCTTTGGTGACTCCTGTCACTTCTGTCATGGATTTGGAAGGAGAATGATTCCTAAGGCAAAGCTGAGGAAGGTTTCCTAAGCATAAGGAAGCATGTAATAGGAACCCTGAAACTCTTGAGTTTGGTGTACCAAAATGAGACCAAAAAAAACCCCAAAAAACAAATGTCTTGATTGGTTCTCGCTTATCTGTGCAATCACAGAAAAAGGAGTTCTTGTCCATCTCAGTGGGCCACTTCTATATAGGTTTAACCAGAACTGCATTGATTTCCTTGGTATCCCTATCACTGTCTATTACAGAAGCAAGTTTTAGGGTTATAAGTGGTAAAATATTTCAGTATGTTCTAGAAGATAACCCATAATGTTTGTGAAGGAAGGAACAGTAATCCAAGGTAGAGGGCATAGGTATTGTAGCTGACATTAATATGTTTACGTCAGTAAGCGAACAAATATAAATGAAATCACAATTTGCCCCTGAATAGCAGTGTGACTAATATTGTGATGCTTTAATTACAAAAGTTAGATGAAGTTATCAAACTAATGTGAAGTATAAATTACTGTCTCAGGATAAATAGATATTGAAGAATTTATTCTTCTGTTGAATATGTGAAAAATGAAAAGCATATTGTGTTGCTAGAAAAGGTGGAATTTATTTCAGAAATGCCTTTGGGACTAATGAACTGCCTAGCTTCAAGCTGAAATGAAGAAATTTCATTGAAAAAGTATAACGCAAAACTGTAGCTCCACTTGGTATTTTTTATCTTGCCGGTGTCTCTTTTAGTCCGATTTAGAACTTGCCTTTTATTATTGTTTTAATCATCTCGATCGGTATTATTGTAATCACAAAATGTCAGCGTGAGGAAGGTGATAATCTAGTGACTGTTATGTTTCAATGTCACCTTTGTCAGTTCATGCTTAACTACCATTTAAAATTTCGCTCTCAATCCTGTGATTTAGGATAGAGTGTGTGATCTGGGCCAGTGTTTTCAGGTGAGCAGGTACAATAAACCAGCACTTCAGTATTCCTGTTTGGAGCTCACTTGCTCATCTAAAGTTATTCACTTGTGACACCTTAATGATTTTTTTTTTTTCTTTGAAACACGTTCTTGGATCTCAATATTAACGTTCTGGTAGAGAAATAGTTTTGTATTATTAAGTGATACCGGTAACTCTTCCTGGCAGTTTGAAACTATTTTCTATGCATGATCAAAGGTAGATATTGTTCAAACCTCTGCAGTATAAATTTGTAAGTTAATTTTTTAAGACATTGTTATGTTTGAATTATTCTAACATTCCAAAACCTCTCCTGGAAATGACCAGTAGATACATTTATATGACGTTCTCAGTATCTGCTGAAGAGAAAAACTATTTCATCATTTATATTTTATTCCAGATACATGTGAAATAAGATAAATTTAGCAAGCTTATTCAGAAATGTGAAGGATTATTCAATACTGGTTCGCGTTCTTAGTTTCGGCGCAATAAAGATAAACTCTTAAAAAGAGGAAGCATAAAAACGATGCGTGAAATGTGACATCTCTTTAACATTGAGAGAAAACAATTCCCTCCATTGAGTGCTTTACACTAAATGCAAAATATTGACACAGCCCTATTATACCAAACAATAGACTTCTTTCAGAACGATCATTTTATAGAAGGGGTAGTATCATGTGATCTTATTAATATTTATGAAATATGATAACAGAAAAAAGGGAATTGGGATAGTGCTGCTATCTTTATAGACCCTATCCATTTCAGCTTCAAAATGTTTTTCATTTCACACATCAGACACTAATTAGCAAATATCTAATTAGTGTTAGAAGAGTAATCGCTCATGGGAGTTGTTGAGGCTTTGAGCTTTCATGCATGCAAAAATAGTGCCACTTTAGGTACATTTGTTAAGGTACAGTAACTTCAACTTTTATTTTTCTCTGAACTGCATGAATTAAAATAAAAAGCAAAATTAAGCTCCAGTAGTTGAGGGTGGGCAAATGACTGTATTCATGAACAGCGAGGCAAGATCCAGAAAACTTAAAATATAGGTATCTTGAAACTTTTGCAGATGCTGGCGGATTCAGTAGACAGAAGAGAATATAACATTAATTTGATCTATTTTAACTTGCCAGGTGAAAAGCAATCTGTAATGTTCCTATATACAAAATACATAACTGTATATACCCTAAATCAGTTGAATTACACACACTACAGCTAAGGATGGAACAATCAAAATGCTATAGGAATCCTACCATTTTGAAGTTTTATAGTTCAAGTACGTCATGTTGATAACGTTTCTTGTTATGATAGTTAATAATTAAGTTATGTGGTTTTTATTCTGCATTTTTCTTTTATGAGAGACATGAATTCGATATAAACAGTCTACTTTGCTAGTAATTTTGTCACAGGGCAGATGAATGCATTTTAGCTAGAAACGTAGATAGTGCTCGGTATATAGCATTGTGCTTCTGTCAGCATCAAAATTGCAAATTACAAACCAGCTATTTTTCATTCCTGGGTTTGGCAACGCTTCTAAATCCACTCAAAAGTAATAAAAGCAGGAGCCTAATTTTGAAAATAACCATACTGTAGGAAACGTATGAAAATAATGTTAATGGTAAAATACTCGTAGACTGTTTAAATGTGCAACAAAATATTAACAAGTGATGGAGCACCACGGAATTAGTCATTTTTTATTGTATTGAATTGGATAATGCAACCCTTTTTGCTCAACTTTCTGAAAGTGAAATGCCTGTGTAGAATGTGGGTACCTTCTGATTCATATTCATAAACATTTTTCAATAACTGTTTGCTATCAGTTTAATTTTAAGGATAATGTGGGTTCAAAATGTAACTTCTAGATGGATAGAGGAAAAAAAGCAATTTGTCTGTGATCTCCACTAAATTGATTTCTTTTTCAGGGAAAATGGCTTGTACTGAAGTTGCAACTGTCCTCACCATTATGTTTTCTCCAAATGATGCGATATTTGCACAATATCAACTTGTCACACTATTCAGAATCAGGGTCTTAAATATCTGAGAAATGGAGTAATCTATCTTGTGGAAGGAGCTGAATGGAAAGCAGATGTAAATAAATAGCTTAAAGGCTGGATGTGCTTCATTTATTTCTTTTTCTGTTCAGGCATCCAGATCTGCATGGGGTTTACACCTATATCCCAAGTTAATGAATGAAGGGTCAGATAGGTCAAAACCACCTGCTGTGGAGTAGGAGAAGTGACTATCAACTCCTCAATTGTCGGCTTTTTAAAAACCTTACCCATTAGACTGCTGAGAAAAAATATTTATTCCCCTTAGTCAATCCCAGCGATTGATTTATTTATTTTTATTTTACATTGCTTTCTGTCTTGGCCTCTTTTCAAAACCACTGCATGTTCTGAAATTGTGGATCACTGAGCATAGCTGAAATTTCTAAATGTGTGAATGAAAATGTGTGGAAAAAAAAGTGCTTAGTTTATAAAGAATGTGTGAGGACTTAATCAAAATGTTGGGAAAAATGGAAAGTTTAGAAAGAGACCTCTGGAAAATGAAGCCTATTTTAGGAGGTGGTATTTCTCTGCATTCAATCCACAAAATGGGAAAAAATGAGTGTATTTTAGCGAAGCTTCCATGCATGGCTTAACAGCATTACTGGAAATGGACTGATTTGCACTGGTATGGTCTGCTGATGTTCCTTAGAACTAAAATGGGCATATCAGCACATCTTTTTCACCAGCAAAATGCTGCACAAATAGTTTGCATAATGGCAGTTTCCCATATATTGTGACTTTTCTACTTTCGACTACTGTTCACAAGAATGATACTGAGCTATTGCATGCAGCTTGCAACCACTTGGTTGCAAAGTGTTTCTATAGAAAAGATGAGTTAGTGTCATTATCTCCATTTACAGATGAGAACATTGAGGAAGAGGGAGGCAAATGACCTGGAGCAAATTTGAGAATGCAACCTACTTTTCCAAACTCCAGTTTGTTTCTCTAGTCACTTGTTCTCACTGCCTTATTATCTGTACTAGAAATAAGAGTTTCTGAACCTTACTAAAATATTCAAGCGTATACTGCTGGGTTTAGGTAAACAATCTTGCTTTGCAGGTTTTTCCCTGTTTTGAAGGCTGCAGTTGGTCAGGAATTGCTACACAATAGACAGAATATACATAATGCATTTTAGCATTTTGAATATTTTGGTTGGTTGGTTTTGTGTGTGTGGTTTGTTTTGGTTTTGTTTTTTTTGTTAATAGAAGCGTGTTTAATAGATATATGGAAAAACTCAGAGGAGGGAATTTTTTGTGTTGAATGATGTTTTTTTTGGTCGGGTTGTGGTTTTTATATTTGTGTTTGTTTAAACTTGGAGGGGGGAGACTTTTATTTATCTGGAATTCCTCATGTTTGTCAGGAGAAGAATTTTGTCATCCTTTTGAAGAACGTGTGTCTTAAAACACTCAGAGGTGAAAGAAGAATCAGTTGATAGTGGGTATTCTATAGGACTCTGTCTTTCTTCTTCCGTCAGAGACTGAGCTAATCTCTCTGTCAACTTGAGCGTCCTAATTTATAACTCAACACCCTTAGGCTTTATTCCTGCTCCCCTTCCAAGTAATTGACATGTCAATGAAAATGCAAGAGCAACACACACACCACACACACACACACCCCCCTGGGTAATAGGGATACTGAGACACTGCTGCTATCTTCTCTTCAAAGGCTCTCTAGAAATGCCTTCAATTGATCCATCCCTGTATGCCAGCTTTTAGTTTGTGTCAATCCAGGAGCAAGTGAGGGTTGTTTTAATGTAAGGCCTTTTTTTTTCCCCATCAACATGAGATGTGCTACCTATACAAAAGTTTATTTTTTTTTGTATAGATTTTTTTGTAGCTGAATAATAAGCAAAATAAAATAGTCTTGTTGAATCATTATACTAGTGAAACCAAAAATAATAGTAAAGAATGCCTTCATTAGTAATCTTTTTCAGTATTAGTAGGAAGATTTCTGACTTAAGCAGATGGAATAAGTTAAGCAGATGGAATCAGGCTTGTAAACATCAGCTTATGGTTGTGCAGGTGTTTGACATCTGTCTCAAACATTTTATGGTATTTCCACACAGCCTAATTAGCAAGGTCAAAAATCAAAGATGTTTATATAAAGCAACAACAATCAGATCGTAAGTATGAATCATAAGCAGATTCTTGCTATCCCATGATGATAGCATGTGGGATGTGATTTACCTGGGGGAAAACTTCATCTCCACATTTTATTTCATTTTTCTCCTTCCTATTGTAAAGATACACTATACAGAAAAGGTATTTTGTGCTTGGTGTAGTGACATGTTTAAGTAGGCAAAAACATTCTTTTGTGTTCTTTTTTACCGTACTGCCTATTTTTCAAGCTCATAGTCTCCTTCTGGTTTTGACTTTTCTCTGTTGTAAAAAGTGACTCTGTAAAAGCATTTCCATAAATTTCAAAACCTTTTCTAAGTCACGGAATCACAGAATATTCATGGTTGGAAAGGACCTCCTAGAACACCGAGTCCAACCATACCCGTAACAAAAAAAACCCCACCTAAACCCGCGCCCCCCCCCCCCCCCCCCCCCCCCCCCCCCCCCCCCCCCCCCCCCCCCCCCCCCCCCCCCACCCCCCCCCACCAC